>JAXIVJ010002231.1:0-25000 GCA_036785665.1 Chirona hameri
GCTGAGTCTTGCTACTCGTCTGTCTCTCTGTCTGTCTCTCTGTCTTGTCTCTCTGTCTGTCTCTCTGTCTGTCTCTGTCTGTCTCTCTGTCTGTCTCTTGTCTGTCTTCTCTGTCTGTCTCTGACTGTCTTCTCGTCTGTCTGTCTGTCTCGTCTGTCTCTGCTGTCTGTGCTTCTGTCCTGTCTTCTGTCTATCTGTCTGTCTGTCTCGTTCTCCGTCTGTGTCTGTCTGTCTGTCTGTCGTCGTCTGTCTGTCTCGCTCGTCTGTCGTCGTCTGTCTGTCTGTCTGTCTGTCTGTCTGCTGTCTGTCTGTCTGTCTGTCGGTCTGTCTGCTCTGGTGTCTGTCTGTTGTCGGTCGTGGTCTGTCCTGTCCTGTCTGTCTGTCTCGTCTGTCTGTGTCTGTCCCTCCTGTCTGTCGTCTGTCTGTCTGTCTGTCTGTCTGTCTGTCTGTCTGTCTGTCTGTCTGTCTGTCGTCGTGTCTGTCTGGTCTGTCTGTCTGTCTGAGTCTATGTCTGCTTCTGAGTCTGCTCTGCCGGTGCCTGCCTGCTGCTGTCGCCTGCCTGCCTGCCATGCCTGCTGCCTCCGCCTGCCTGTCAGCCTGTGGCTGCCCTGCTGCCTGAGGCTGCGCTGCTGCCTGCCTGCCCGTGCTGCCTGGCTGCCTGCTGCCTGGCTGCAGGCTGCCTGCTGGCCCTGGCTCAGGCCTGCGCTGTTCTGCCTGCTGCCTGGCTGCGGGTGCCTGGCTGCCTGGCTGCCTGGCTGCCTGGCTGCCTGGTGCTGGAGCCTGGCTGCCTGGCTGCCTGAGCAGCCTGGCTGCCTCTGCAGCTCGCTCCTGGCTGCCTGGCTGCCTGGCTGCCTGCTGCCTGCTTGCCTGACTCGCCTAGTCTGATCTGGTCTGCTATGCTCCTGCAGTCTGCCTGTCTGCCTGTCTGCCTGTCTGCCTGTCAGCAGGTCTGCCGGTACTGCCGGTCTGCGCCGGAGTCTCTGCCTGTCTGCCGTTCTGCCGGTCTGCCGTTGCCGGTCTGCCGGTCTGCCGGCTGCCGGTCTGCGGTCTGCCGGTTGCCGGTCTGTCCGGTCCGTCCGGTTGCGGGCTCTGCCGGTCTGCCTGTCTGTGCGCTTCGGTCTGCCGGATCGTGCCTGTCTGCCTGTTCTGCTCTGTCTGATCGTTCTGCCATCTGAGACTGCATGCTCCTGTCTGCCTGAGTCTGCCTGTCTCCTGTCTGCCGTGCTGCTCTGCTGCTGCCTGCTGCCTGCCGCTGGCCTGCTCCAGCTGCCTGCCTGCCTGCCTGACCTGCCTGCCTGCCTGCCTGCCTGCCTCTGCCTGCCCTGTCTTCTGCACTGCTGAGCTGCCTGCCTGCTGCCTGCCTGCCTTGCCTGCCTGCCTGCCTGCCTGCTTCTGCTGCCTGTGCCTGCCTGCCTGCCTGCCTGCCTGCCTGCCTGCCTGCCTGCCATGCCTGCTGCCTGCCTGCTGCTGCCTGGTCTGCCTGTCTGCCTGACCTGCCTGCCTGCCTGTGCTGCCTGTCTGCCTGTCTGCCTGTCTGCCTGTCTGCCTGTTCTGCCTGTCTGCCTGTCTGTGTCCAGTCTGTCGTCTGTCCGCTGAGTCTGTCGTCTGTCGTCTGTCGTCGTGTCCGTCTGTCCGTCTGTCCGTCTGTCCGTCTGTCCCGTCTGTCCGTCTGTCGTCTGTCCGTCTGTCCGTCTGTCCGTCTGTCCGTCTGTCCGTCTGTCCGTCTGTCCGTCTGTCGCTCTGTCCGTCTGTTCCGTCTGTCCGTCTGTCCGTCTGTCGTCTGTCCGTCTGTCGTCTGTCCGTCTGTCCGTCTGTCCGTCTGTCCGTCTGTCCCGTCCTCGTCGTCTGTCCGTCTGTCCGTCTGTCCGTCGTCGTCTGTCCGTCTGTCCGTCTGTCCGTCTGTCCGTCTGTCCGTCTGTCCGTCTGTCCGTCTGTCCGTCTGTCCGTCTGTCCGTCTGTCCGTCTGTCCGTCTGTCCGTCTGTCCGTCTATACCATGGTTTCAGCCACGGTGATCCGTCAAAAAAACAAGCTTCTGATGAATTCGTTGGTTCTAAGAACATAGACTACCCAAAACCACCTTCATCACATTACACGATGAAACCGGGGGAATATCGGCGAAGCAATGTTTCTCTCCTTCGTAAAGTGTTGGCTGTGTGTCTCCTCTGGGGTGGCCCTTGCCCCCCAAAGGTGCCCTCGGCCGCCACAGCCATATTTCGATTGAATAACTGATTTCACCGCATATCCGACGAATAAATTTAGGGCTGTGTGCCAGCATTTGGCCGACACGACCGATGATGCATGGGTCTCCCGAAAACATGCAGACGTTGAGCCGATATCAGCCCGATGCTTGGTAGGACGACGGCCCGAGTTCAATGTATTTCGTTTCGAAAGTAGTATGCCACGTTTACGTGGTATGTTTCGAAATTAATCATCATTCATTCGAAAGTTTAAAAAAAAGTTTAAAACGAATAACAATTATTTCAGTTATTAACGTCTAACCGTAATATGTGAGATGAGTCATTCATTAGAAAGTTTAAAAAAAGTTCAAAATGAATAACAATTATTTCAGTTATTAACGTCTAACCGTAATATGTGAGATGAGTCATTCATTAGAAAGTTTTTTAAAAAAAGTTCAAAATGAATAACAATTATTTCAGTTATTAACGTCTAACATATGTGAGATGAGTCATTCATTAGAAAGTTTAAAAAAAGTTCAAAATGAATAACAATTATTTCAGTTATTAACGTCTAACCGTAATATGTGAGATGAGTCATTCATTAGAAAGTTTAAAAAAAGTTCAAAATGAATAACAATTATTTCAGTTATTAACGTCTAACCGTAATATGTGAGATGAGTCATTCATTAGAAAGTTTAAAAAAAGTTCAAAATGAATAACAATTATTTCAGTTATTAACGTCTAACCGTAATATGTGAGATGAGTTGTACACACAGTAATCAGCAATCAACGGCAACAACCAGGTAACAACTATTCGTAGTTGTAGTGTCTCGTTTTCCATTCAAAGGGATACCTATTGCATGGGTTGGAGCTGCACTGATTAATACGATAATTTGATGAGGATTTATTAATTGCAGGTCAGCTATTTTATTAATGAAATAGTTTTTGAGTCAAAAATGAAATGGCTCACAAAATGATTAACTAATATTTTTGTTTGATTGTGTAAGGGATATGATGGCTCTAATTGAGCCCTTGACCCATTGGCGTATCCAGAACGTCCAAAAACGTCGTTTTTGAAGAAGTCTCAAAACTCGTCTGACTTTGTGTGTTTTTGCAAGCAAAGTCGTGCCGTGTCGAGCCGAGGGTGTGGCGTTTTAGGGGGAGGTTGGGTTGGGTTGGGTTGGGACGCCCCCTATTTTTTTTTTCGAGAATTGGCGGCGTGCAGCACCACCGTTTCTGGCACAGCTGTTTCCGCATGAATTGCGCACCTTGTAAGCATTTTGACTAGGGTCATCTCAGGTGAGGTCACCAGGTCACGTCAAGTGGCCCCACCTCCAAAGACGTTTGTGGTCGAGCCACAGCCACAGTGTTTGACTGAGCGATGTGACAATTTCGACATGAATTAAACGAGCTATCTAACGGTATTTGTGGATCTTGCCTAATCCCCATTGGAGCCGAGTTTGGGGGTAGGGTCGTCAGATGCCTCCCCCTCCCCCTGGTAGCACGACTAAGCTGGCGCCGAGCACCGGCAGGGCACGGGTTAAGAACTGCTTTAAAACTAATTCTTCCTTGTATAAGCTGCTTAGAGAATTTGGAAATGTGTTCAGGAAATGTGTTAATAGTGTTCGACCGATTTAGTTGAATTGGCAAAGCTATGGCGCCGGTGGACCCCTTCGCACCGTTCCTGTTCGATACCCCCAAATCGTTTTCAAAAATCGACCTCACAGGTGTGGACCTTCCTTCGATGATGGGCGTGTTTAAATTTATCATGTTTATTTAGCTTCATTAAATTGTATTATTCTACTATTTTATTTCTGGTCTAGACTTATGTTTGTCATTATCGCACTTAAAAATCCATCAGTACCCATTAATACATACACTTAACCAGGTACGTAGCCAAGGGGGAGGGGCACGGCCATAGCCTCCCCCCGAGCAAACCAATTAAAAACCGAGCAAACCATAGCCCCCCCCCCCCCCGGTCAACAACATTTGGCTGAGAGCGAAATATGATTCTACCACTGACGCCGACGGCACTTGCGAAAAATCCTGGCTACGTGCCTGCGCTTAACAATTTGCCTTAGCAGCATGTTTTTTTTTTCGAATTGCCGCCCCCCCCCCCCCCAGTGAGAATTACTTAGCCGAGGCCCTGGTGCGTACCTGCTCGGTCATCTCCCCAAAAAGGCGTTTTACTGGTCGTATAAATTAATGCTTAGATTAATCAAATCATTTTTGATCTAGAATGATTTTTGTTCATTTTGACGTTTGCGTGTGCCAACTGCCACGCGCTGTGGTACCACCCCTGTCATTGAATCACCGTCCTCTCTTCGGTCCTCTGCACGTAAACCAGACTTGATCAGAAAAGGCAGGTCTATTTCGGCCAAACCCAAATTTCCCAAACATCCAACATTAAACTTCCAACATGAGATCCACCTTATCTGAACGCATCACATGAGCGGCAACACCCGATCACCTCTAGGCCGCATCTGCCCCTCCTTCAGCACGGGTCACGCCCCCAGAACTACAAGCCCGCGCCCTAATACACAACCGACGCACCAGAGACGAAAACGGCCACGTCCCCGGGTGGAATCCGCCACTAAATTGCGCAACTCAATATATAGCATGGACTCAGCCATCAAATCACGCAAATACTTAACATCCTCCCCCGGCGTCTTGGCTCAGGTGAATGCCTGAGCCAACTAAATTACGCCAACAATAGACAACGAACGCGCACTGACACGACTTATTCTAACACATGAATCAGTAAGCTCGACAATGACATCCAACACGAACAGTACCAAGTCGAACACGGCGAAACCTAGCGAGTTTATACGGCCAAGTTCAAGGAGATGACGAAGGATAGGAGGGAGCAAGTTCCAGGCTGTGGAGTCGCTGGACAGCTCTGGTCCTGAGACCCTTACCAGTTCGCACCTCTGCGGATCTCACACGCCCGTCTCTACCAGGGAATAGACGGGTGACCATTCCCGTCTCCCATAAGAGCCGAGGGGTCTTCTCATGTATCAGGGCCAGTGAACCTGTCGTCAGGTCACCCTGTGCCTTGCCGCGCACTGCGGGCGGAGGTTGCGCAGATAGTCAGTGGTCCGCGCATCCCAAAACTTGTTCAGACGCATTTCACGAATACGAGCCCTGTCACCAAGCGCTCGAGGAGTCACAAATGACGGACTTTCCGCGACTTTGGTTTGCAACCCAACACTGTGCCCAGTTAGAAAATGATTGGGAGTGAGCGGATTGGGGCAGTCAGCAGTGTCCCCCTGGAATGTGAGTGGTCGCGAATTGACACAAGCCTCCACTTCACACCAGACGGTCTCGAGCTCGGTGCGAGTTAGGCATCGCGTACCGAGCGTCTTACGAAGCGCCGTCTTTACAGACCTCACCAGACGCTCCCACCAACCTCCCCACCAAGGAGAGAGAGGGGCGATGAACTACCACTGCGGGGCAAGCCGCCCAAAGTACCGCCTCAGAAGGGCGGCCGCGCCGACAAACGTGCGAGCGTTGTCTGAATAGACCGTCGACGGCACGCCCCTCCCTGCGGCGAATCGACGGAGCGCCATCACAAAATGATCCAGGGATAGCGACTCCGTCACTTCCAAGTGTACCGCACGTGTCACCGCACACGTAAACAAACATATGTACAGTTTTTTCCGTGGGAAGTCCACAAAAAATTGGTCCCGCAAAATGGACACCGCAGACCGCAAACGGCGGCGACTGGGTCACTCTATCCCCAGTCAGGGGGGCAGTCTGCTCCGAGCATGGCGGGGCATCTCGCCGGCGACGGGCGGCACAACCCCGCACCACACGGCGGGCTATTGCACGCAGACCAACCACCCAAAACTCTGACCGCATGGCAGTCATCAACGTCACGACACCAGCATGATGCATCACCTAATGCTGTTCACGGACCAGTAGGCACGCCAAGTGACCCTTAGGCAAGATCACTGGGTGCTTCAAGGACAGCTCGGAAAACTGCAAACGACCACGAACATGCAGCAATTCATCATCAGCCGGGAAAGGGGAAAGTCTGAAAATGGGAGAGCTGGTGGGAATTCTTTTCCCCTGCGTCAATGCCTCCACCTCTCCAGGAAATCTGTCCGCCTGTACACGCCGAAACAGCATTACTTTCCCGCTTGCGAGCTCGTCAGAAGTGAGAAGTGAGAAGTGAGAAGTGAGAAGTGAGAGCAGAAGTGAGATCGGGCTCACTGCATCGATCCAGACGGCGAGCGTTCCGTACAAACCTCAGCACCCACCCCACAACACGGGTGGCCTTAGAAAACGATCCAAACCGTGTTACATCCAAACATACCGGCCGTTCATCACCGGCAACGGCCAACAGGAGGCCCACCTCTCCAGAGCCGAGCTCCTCACCAGGTGAGCTGAGCGCCACAGCAGTTTATGTCTCACCGGCAGCACCAGCCGCGGCCACCAGGAGGCCCACCCCTCCAGAGCCGAGCTCCTCACCAGGTGAGCTGAGCGCCACAGCAGTTTATGTCTCACCGGCAGCACCAGCCGCGGCCACTAGGAGGCCCACCTCTCCAGAGCCGAGCTCCTCACCAGGTGAGCTGAGCGCCACAGCAGCCTCTGCCTCACCGGCAGCGGCCACCAGGAGGCCCACCTCTCCAGAGCCGAGCTCCTCACCAGGTGAGCTGAGCGCCACAGCAGCCTCTGTCTCACCGGCAGCACCAGCCGCGGCTAGCAAAGGGTCCTCCTCTCCAGAGCCGAGCTCCTCACCAGGTGAGCTGAGCGCCACAGCAGCCTCTGTCTCACCAGCAGCACCAGTCATGGCTAGCAAAGGGTCCTCCTCTCCAGAGCCGAGCTCCTCACCAGGTGAGCTGAGCGCCACAGCGGCCTCTGTCTCACCGGCAGCGGCCACCAGGAGGCCCACCTCTCCAGAGCCGAGCTCCTCACCAGGTGAGCTGAGCGCCACGGCAGCCTCTGTCTCACCGACAGCACCAGCCGCGGCTAGCAAAGAGTCCTCCTCTCCAGAGCCGAGCTCCTCACCAGGTGAGCTGAGCGCCACAGCAGCCTCTGTCTCACCGGCAGCGGCCACCAGGAGGCCCACCTCTCCAGAGCCGAGCTCCTCACCAGGTGAGCTGAGCGCCACGGCAGCCTCTGTCTCACCGGCAGAACCAGTCATGGCTAGCAAAGGGTCCTCCTCTCCAGAGCCGAGCTCCTCACCAGGTGAGCTGAGCGCCACAGCAGTCTCTGTCTCACCAGCAGCACCAGCCGCGGCTAGCAAAGGGTCCTCCTCTCCAGAGCCGAGCTCCTCACCAGATGAGCTGAGCGCCACAGCAGCCTCTGTCTCACCGGCAGCGGCCACCAGGAGGCCCACCTCTCCAGAGCCGAGCTCCTCACCAGGTGAGTTGAGCGCCACAGCAGCCTCTGTCTCACCGGCAGAACCAGTCATGGCTAGCAAAGGGTCCTCCTCTTCAGAGCCGAGTTCCTCATCAGGCGAGCTGAGCGCCACAGCAGCCTCTGTCTCAGCAGCTGTACGCGGCAGTGCGTCAGGCTGCGAGAGCCACTGTGGTCCCTTGAACCAAACAGACGACATCAACGCATCAGCGAGAACACCACGAGTGGTCAAAAATGCGGGATTGTTCTCGCTCCGACAGTGGCACCAGGATTCCACTCTCGTCAGGTCCCGGATCTCTCTCACTCGGTTCGCCAAGAACTGTTTCCACCGCTGTGGGCGTCCCCTGATCCATCCAAGAGCGATCATTGAGTCAGTCCAGCAAATACAACGGGTTTCTGAAGGCAAAAGAAGAACCTTGTGGACATGCTGGACCAGGCGAGCAGCCATCACACAACCCAGCAGCTCGAGTCGCGGCAGAGTCAGTCGTTTCAGAGGTGCCTCACGTCCCTTTGACATCACCAGTGACACCGAAAACGTACCATCAGGCTGCAAGACGCGGATGTACACGGCTGCGCCGTTTCCCTTAGGAAAGGGATCAGCGAAGGCATACAGCTCCTTGGCCTCCACTGAGGTCCAGTCGACAGTGGTTCCGGCTGTGAAACAGCGGGGAACCTTCACTTGTTCGAGACACTGGCAGTCCGCCATCCACCTGCTGAACAGGTCAGAACAGTCAGCTGGCAGGGGATCGTCCCAGTCCAACTTCTTCTCCCACAACTCCTGGAAGAGGCATTTTGCCACCATGGCAAAGGGCGTCAGGAAACCCAGCGGGTCGAACAACCTCGCGATCAGACTCAGCACCAGACGCTTTGTCGGCACCATGCCAACAGGAAGACGCTGGCCGACAAACGAGAATGTGTCGTCATCTGGACGCCACGTGACGCCTAACACCTTGACACTCTCGTCAACAGGTCCACCCTCCAGCTCACTGAAAAGGACCGGGGAGTTGGAGCAACACATTGAGAGCTCCATGCCGGCAGCCTCCATCACGGAGCACGCCTGGCGCAGTATCTCCGTCGCCTCCACCTCGCTGTAGGAACCAGGGAGCCAGTCATCAACGTAGAAGTTGTCGCTCAGTTCACATATGAGAAGAGACTGTTCATACCGCGATAGATGGTGTTGTATCGTTGCGTTCAGCATGAACGGACTGCACCCAAGACCGAAAGTCAGTCACCCTTTCAAACCGCATCACTCTGACCTGGCCATTCCTGTCCCACAGAAATATGTGGACATCCCGGTCCTTCACAGCCAACCGGATCTGCAGGAAGGCCTTCACAACGTCAGCGGAGAAGCCAAACTTCCACCTTCTGAGGCGGAGCAGAACGTCCAGTACATTGGGCGTCAGCGGAGGACCAATCTCCAAGCAGTCACACACGCTAGTCTCGGCCGTGCTGCGGTGCTGCGTGGCTGCGGTCGACGATGGGCCAAACACGTCTAAGCAGCATGGCAATGATACATCTACATCCCGATCAAGTACCACCTCCGCCTGCCATTTTGGACCGCTTCATGATGTTAAAAAATCGACGAACTCATTAAAAGGTGGCTTAACCCATTAGTGCCCGCATTTTTGTTTAGCATGTCCTGCTGTCAACTAGCATGTCAATTTAGCATGTCCTACTATGCCTTTCCATCTTGTCTCTCACATGAAAAAGTGTTATCCTGTGTTTTGAGTTGCTCAGATTGTTATCCATTTGCAATTTTCTGCCAAGTATGATTGCATTAGTCGTACACGATGATACTAACCACGATCCACGCTGTCACATCCTGTTCTTATCCTGTAGAACGGTAATGACGACATGTATTTGGACAGGACAGGATTCGGACGTTAAAGTGGCTCTTCCACTTTAACGTCCGACACATAATTTGTATCTACTTATCCAGGCGTTAATAATTTGGTGTGATTGACCGAGTTATCCTCTCATATTTCTGTAATCCCACCCTGTCCACTTCATTTTGGTTTCTAGAAGCAGTGATCAAGTTAAAGTTAGTGCACCAGAAGCTGCCTTCTATAGGTACGCAACATAACTATTTTCCACATGGCAAAAGGAAAATGTGCATGCAACCAACAAGATATACCTATGTGCAATTTAGTTGCAAGCCACTCGTAATGCGGGTATTGTGCTCACTGTGATGAGAGTGGCTATCATAAGGCGTCTGCTTACAGTTTGTATGCTTGCAGTTATCGGTCCGTTTATTATCGCGTCTCACTTTCTAGATTTTAAGTAAGGCCGAAGGAACATTGTTGGTAGGTATATCTGATTTATAATAATCTGGGAAGTTTCTAATAAAATCGCAGCAGAATAGCCACAAATGTGAATGAGGAGAGTCAAATGACATTAAATAAAATCCCCCTCATCAGACGTTACGGACCGAGCCGCTTATTTGCCGTTCCCGGGCGGCTGGAAGTGTAAAGCCGACATAGGGAAACCGGGCTAAATTCGTGATATAATCATGTTTACAAGTTACAACGTATTCTTCAGGAAATGTGACAAACGTACCCTCATGCCAGATAATACCATTGTTCAGGCATAAGTTAACCAATTCCGGTACTTTGTAACTGTTGCGGTTGGTCCGCCTTTTTGTGTTAAATGTATAATTATTGGTCATATTTAACGTTACAAATTTCGGAAAACGCCTCCTCCCTTGATCATTTGTGGTTATTGAATGTACAACGCACAATTTGAAACAAACGTACCCCCGTTCTATATATAAAAATGTGCCGGGAATCCAATGCTAACATTCATCTTCTTGTAGCATTGCATGGTTGTCCGCCAAATTGCATTTCATTTAAAAATTATTGCTGGCAACGGCAATTAATTGGCAAATGCTTTCCATTTAGAGGTCACACATCAGATCGGGCCAACTTGTTATAGTCTGGTGTGTTACTCTAGCCCTTCTTGATGTTTCAGGCAAATATTTTGCTCAGGGGCCCTTGCAAGGTCACATGAGGTCACCCGAGGTCACCAACACTTTTTTTGCCCATAACTCTCGACAGAATGAAGATATAGAAGTGGAACTGGCACCAATGTGTCCAGAGGTCATCAAAAGTCGAGGCACGTCTCCCAACATGCAACATGACCTCCTTGGGTCACCACTTGACCTTGGCCTGATGTCAAATTTTTAAGTGACTTAACCTGGTCAACTCGAGAGAAAACAAATCTTCAAAGAGCCTTGATGCGACGAACACGATGGCGTCAACAAATTTGCCTTATCTTGATAAGGTAAAAAGTTATTTGTGAACAACAGTTTTGCCAAAAATATATTTGTTTACATTTGATGACCTCTGGAGCCTAAAGTGTTGACCTGGGCTAAAATGTGAGGACACCTTAGCGATTGGATTGTTCAAGAGCTTTCTATTTTTGTTTTTCGTTTGTTCCTAGATGTCATAGTTCCCGATATATTTGTTTTTTTTTTCGAAGCAAAGTCCTAAAACTGGTAAATCTGACTTAAGATGATCTCTGGTGACCTCAATATTGACATGAGCCAAAACATGACTGAAATAGTTTCAAAATTATTTTTGACGAGCTTTCGAACGGTAGGTCGAAAGGTAAATAAAAGGTAAAGGTAGGTAGGTAATCGCGCCAACAGTTCTGTCAGACGAAAACGCACACATTTATACAGTATTCCATTCACGATCGCCCAGGAATCCAAATTATTTTATAATCTTTTACTGTTTGCCAGTCCTATATTAAACTGTCATAGATAATAAGCGCAAGGTATTGAAGAATCCATATTTGTGTACCATATGACAATTCATTTTCCGTGGACATCCGCTAATAACCCAGGACAGAAAAACGATGAGTGTATGCCATGGGACCTCCAGGCCTTCGTTCCCTAACAAAATGAGGCGATTGGATTCCACGTTTGGTTGGTAATATCCAATTTGCAAGTGTTATGGAGTACGCTGTAGCAAGCTTCCCCATGCGATGCCTCAGTTTCACAAAGTCTCTATGATTGGAGGATTGTATTGATCTCTCCCAAATGTTTCGAAAGTGATTGCTTTAACTGAGGCACAACAATAACGAAAAGTTCAAATTCTTATTCGAACCGTGCGTGGCTGAGGACATATCCCCTCCCTATCTTGTAATATTTTGTGGTCAAGTTATATACGTCACCGGAGGCGATATCTGGGAAGGTTTTATTGCTGCTGACTTCAAGTGCTTAATGGAGACCGAGCGCGTGCTCCGTACATCTGCTACTTTGTTATTTGAGCTTTCGATCTTCTGATGTGTGTCACCCTTGCAGTGCAGATCCTTGATGTGCAGATCCTTGCAGACTGACTCGTTTGTTAATTCAGACTGCTGTAGGTCCCATGGTAGATTCTTCAAAATTGTCCGGGTATGATATCCAGAATAGGTATTAGTGGCATAGAACCTCAGAAGTTACGGCGCCCTTAAACCCAACCCCGAATCACCACCACCACCACACCCAGAATAAGTAATTTAAATCGTGTTAGCGAAGCTAAAATATGTAGAGGGGCCCTGTGTCCATGGGGGCCCGGCCCATGTAATTCAGACATTTTACTACACGGCACAGATCTCAGCGGTGGCGACGGTTCGGCAGCGGCACTCCACTTTCAAAACTTTTTGTTGAGCTCAAAAAGATTTGCCCATCTTTAATACAACTTTCTTTGCATGTACTAACATTTTCTATTATATTTACTTCCATTATCATGTTTCCTATTGCCGATAAAGATGTTCATTCCTCACATCTCGGGAGAAGTGCGTGGGGGCTTGGTCAACTTTCAATTCCAGTCCAGTGAGCTGTGCCGTGGCGGCGGTCGCAGTTTAAGTCAAACTTCTTCTGATGATTTAGACTTGGCGCTTTAATTTAAGCATTACTTTTGCGCCTGTCTGATTTATGTTGTGTATGTTACATGGACTCTATGTTTAATAAACGTGGTTATGATGATGATGATGATGTACCAGGGGGCCCATATCCCTGACCGCGGGCACTACCTTGGCGAAATCCTGGATACGCCTTTGACCGTCCTACGGCGATACTAAGCAACCGTAACAGCTGTGGCGTACTCTTACGCAAACGCAACAGCTATTTCGGTTGCTTAGCAACGCCGTAGGAGGGTGTGCAAGTCCCTGATAATGCAGCCCTCCCGCAGGGGTGACCTGACTCCGCCCCTGATATAGTCAGCCCTCCCGCGGGGGTGACCTGACTCCGCCCCTGATACAGTCAACCCTCCCGTGTGGGTGACCTGACTCCGCCACTGATACAGTCAACCCTCCCGCGGGGGTGACCTGACTCCGCCCCTGATACAGTCAACCCTCCCGCGGGGTGACCTGACTCCGCCCCTGATATAGTCAACCCTCCCGCGGGGGTGACCTGACTCCGCCCCTGATACAGTCAACCCTCCCGCGGGGGTGACCTGACTCCGCCTCTGATAGTCAACCCTCCCGCGGGGGTGACCTGACTCCACCCCTGATACAGTCAACCCTCCCGTGGGGGTGACCTGACTCCGCCCCTGATAGAGTCAGCCCTCCGCCGGGGAACACCTGACTCCGCCCCTGGCAGTCCCGGATGGTAAACAAATCTGACCGGGCAGCTGGCTACTTAGCGCGTGGAGGGACGCACACTCGCGACTTGTGCTCTGCGAAGGACGGACAGCCGTGCTCCGCGAGGGACGAACCGCCGTGCTCTACAGTTTCCCGTACTTCTGTCACTAGCCGCGGGTAAGTCACTAGCCGCGACACCCAGGGTGCTGCCGGCTGACTGGGTCACCCGCCACACCACACTCTCCTCCGGATACTGAGATGGCCCGCCAATAGAAGCCGACACAGAGTTCAGTCGTTGATGCATAGCAATTTGAAGTTAACAAGCTGCAATGTTCCCAGGATGAGACGGCGCACAAACGACACATATGCCGATTGCTTGTGTGTGAACTATACTGCACAGTGCACAATGCACATGGCCCGGTGCACATGCACAGTGCCCGCATGACTCACTCTTGATTAAATCCTGAGCTTCAAAATATAACCGGCGGAGTACCTACTACCTACTGATATGGGCTTTATGGGCTGTAAGTATTGTTTCATGCTTCGTGATATAAACGGTATCCTCGGTCTTACAACATTCCAAGCATAGCGTTTCCATATTTAACTACCCTGATGTGCTTAAATCAATGGAACGTACCCCTGTGTAAGCGATATTGTCTCCACCATGTTAAAGCTCACCAATTGTACGACGCAACACAGATGACATAATTTTTCCATTTTAGCATTGGTGTCTGAACTGCCTTGTGACCTGGTGTCTGACCTGCCTTGTGCCCTGCCTTGTGACCTGCCTTGTGACCTGCCTTGTGACCTGCCTTGTGACCTGCCTTGTGCCCTGCCTTGTGACCTGCCTTGTGTCCTGCCTTGTGCCATGCCTTGTGGCCTGTCGTCTGACCTGCCTTGTAACCTGCCTTGTGACCTGCCTTGTAACCTGCCTTGTGACCTGCCTTGTGACCTGCATTGTGCCCTGCCTTGTGACCTGCCTTGTGACCTACCTTGTGCCATGCCTTGTAACCTGCCTTGTGCCCTGCCTTGTGGCCTGTCGTCTGACCTGCCTAGTGAGTTGTGACCCGGCGTCTGACCTGCATTGTGACCTGCCTTGTGACCTGTCGTCTGACCTGCCTTGTGACCCGGCGTCTGACCTGCCTTGTGACCTGCCTTGTGCCCTGCCTTGTGCCATGCCTTGTGGCCTGTCGTCTGACCTGCCTTGTAACCTGCCTTGTGACCTGCCTTGTAACCTGCCTTGTGACCTGCATTGTGACCTGCATTGTGCCCTGCCTTGTGCCCTGCCTTGTGGCCTGCCTTGTGACCTACCTTGTGACCTGCCTTGTGACCTGCCTTGTGGCCTGTCGTCTGACCTGCCTTGTGAGTTGTGACCTGCCGTCTGACCTGCCACGTGACTCGGCGTCTGACCTGCCTTGTGACCCGGCGTCTGACCTGCCTTGTGAGTTGGGACCCGGCGTCTGACCGGGCATATGACGGCTGACCGGGCAGCCATGGCCACGCTACGGAGGCAGCAGCCGGCGGTCGCTCCGCAGCCGACCCCACTGGCCACCGAGGTTCTGAAGGAGGCTCGGCGGTACCAGACGGTGGACACGGTGGCCGGCTGGCCGCTCGTCTCCAACACGTCCAGCGACCTGGTCGACTACTACGCATCACTCAAGGTCAGACAAATGGACGAGCTTGTTTGCTTTAATTAGATTACTAAATAAACCCAGTGTTCTCTTCCCTGCGTTTGACGATGGTTTAAAGCGTAGTTAAAACCAAGGGCGATGGTTTAAAGCGTAGTTAAAACCATGGACCATGGTTTTAAGCGTAGTCAAGTGCCTGCTTCAACTCTACTCGGGTATTTGCTAATCAATAATACTGGACATACTGGTGTCGAGAGTACCTAATCAATAGAAGTCAAGTGGCCGAGTTTGTATACGCCGGCCAAAAAGTCTTGCACATCAGCCAAACTACTGCACCACATAATCCGGACCTTTGCTCTCGATACTGCTTTAGAGCATGACTCTGGAAGTTTGTATTGTGACCGAAATGTTTCATCAATATTCTTGCATTTTGTTGGCACTTATGTGTACCAAAAGCGGATATGTGCACGGATCCCGAAAAGTGATCCTGAAATCCAATTTATAGGGTCTGCACTGCGGGTCCATTGACATCTTGGATTCATTAAAGGGAGATAATGACCTTTTGATTTTGTTAGCAACACTTTCTTTGGCTACCGTTATGGTATTAAAATGATGTGATCTAAATTTAAGAATTAAATACAATTATTCACTAATTCAAAGTTGGAAGTTTGGGAAAATTTATGATCGGTATTTTCCCTACACTATTGGAAAGCGCAACATCTGGCGCTTTTGTGTCAATCTGTTCAACGTTGTTGAATGGGCACTTATAAACAAATCGCCAACACTAAATAGGTTGCCATGGGGGGCCAACCTAAACTGCCGATTTCAATGCACTTTTTTAAAATGATTGTTGATTGTTCATAAAAGTTTGGCACATATTCGCAAAAGATAGAATGCAGGAAACATATTGCATACCTTCATGATAAATAACAATGCGTAGGGAGGCTAATTTACTGATGTCGTTACCGAGTGCTTGCTGATTATAAGCGTGGAGCGCTTATCAACTATGAATTGAAATATCTCGCGGTAGGAATTGTTATATGCAAAATGTGATGAATTTACAATATATTTTGGTCTCGTCCATCGATTTCAGGTGCTAACTCCATTTTTGTGGAAAAAGGTCATTATCTCCCTTTAAAGGGAAATATTTATCTTTTTATATATTTGTCTGCATTATCTTATGCAAAATGCATGGTATTCAATTGATTGAGTCTCAATTTAAAAATGTAATCACAACTTTGTATATTTCGTTTTTTTTTAACAAGTTCATATACTTCTTTCGGAGTTCATGATCGGTGTTTGGCCTCCACTATTCGAAGCACGACATATCTGGCGCTTTTGTAACAATCTGTTCAACGTTGAATACCTCGCATTGAATTACCTCTCAACAAATCACACACTAAATACGTCGTCGTAGTTAATCCGCCGAATCCGCAAGTTAATCCGCCGAATGCATCACGGTTTTCTGAAATGTTTTTTGATTGATTATGGGAAAACAGTTCGGATAAATGTGTCATGTATGCATATGCATTGCATGCATTGTAATGTATTGAATACCTGTGTATTGAAAAATTCATGTGGAAAACATTTTTTTTTTAATGAGTCGAGAACACTGTTCCAGGGAACTATGTAGACTTCCCGCACTACAGTGCACACAGTGTGGCCAAACCCAAGTTTAGCCTGAATTTATTCGTAGTGATACAAAGAAAAGTTAAAACTGTATATCCCTGGTAAGCATAATTAGGGCATAACACGAGGCTACACAAACTAATGACAATTCTTCATAGGAATTGGATCGCACGATACAATTAAATTGACACGCAGCAAATTACCTTACTAGGCTCTACTTACACGTTCCTGGCACGTCTCTATATGATCCAACTTCTGACGCATTTCTGCATTTCTGGAAAATGGATTTCTGTTTTGTGTGCTATTACGCTGATTATACATAGTTATTTTTTATCCGATATAGCTATAGTTTAGCTGGATGCTATGTTTACCTTTGGGAAAGCGATTCCATCAACCTTTCAAAGCCCACCTGCCACTTAACGAACCTTGAATCCCCGTAGAACGGTGATTACCCAGCGGGCGCAAAGCGCCCGTGAGGTTTCTCGTCAACTTACTAGACAAATTTAAATTTGACCCGGCCCGACCCGGCCATACAGACGCTTTTCGGAAGCTAATAACTTTGCAACCACTGCTCCGATTGATATTGGGTTTTCACCATTGGATAAGTCCATCAAATCAATTTTGTTTTTGGTATGGTGCGTTCTGATAGAGGTGGTACCACAGCGCGTGGCAGTTGGCGCACGCGAACGTCGAAATGAACAAAAAAACTTTCAAAAATGATTCTTTATCAAAAATGGTTGTATTATTACAAGCGAGCGCGAAGCGCTCGCTCGTCTTTCCGTGGTATATGGGAAAAATCTGAATATGAGCGGCCCGGCCCGGCCCGATCCGTGGCGACGCTTTTGAAAAGCTCATATCTCTGCAACCACACGTCCGATTGACAAGCTGACTTCTTTGCTGAGCAGCCCCATCCAACCTACCCTGTTTGAGACCGGTGCCGACTCATGTGGGTGACTACCACTGCGCGCGGCGCGTGCCGCGTGAGGGGTATTGAAAAGTGTTTTGTCGCAAAAACTCTGCAACGGCTGAGCCGATTGTGTGCAAATTTGGTGTGTGGTTAGGGACCCTCAGCCGCCAATTTTCCACAATACAGAAGTGGGGTGCCTCTGTACGTGCGCACGTGCACACCCCTATTTTATATCTCAGGAACGTTTGAACCGATTGCGTTATAATTTGGTGTGTGGTTAGGGACCTATCAGCCGTTGCCTTTCCACAAGTCAGGGGTGGATTGCCTCTGCACGTGCGCACGTGCTCACCCCTATTCTATATCTCAGGAATGGCTGAGCCGATTGTGTTAAAATTTGGTGTGTGGTTAGTGACCTCTCAACCGCCAGTTTCCCACAAGTTAGGGATGGGGTGCCTCTGCACGGGCGCACGTGCACACCCCTATTCGATATCTCAGGAACGGCTGAGCCGATTGTGTTCAAATTTGGTGTGTGGTTAGGGACCCCTCCGCCACCGCCTACCCACATGTCATGGGTGGGGTGCCTCTGCACGTGCGCACTTTTTTTTGTATCTCAGGAACTACTTGCCCGATCGGGTTGAAATTCACCATACATTTATTTCGCGCTCGCTCGTTCATCGCCAACTACGGCGCCTTACTGATTATAAGCATTAATTTATGCGCTGAAGCATGCAGCGCTCAGGACGTACTCCCTTTTGGCGGATTTGAGAAAGGAGATCATTAATAATTTAATACAACTTAATTTGTATGTTGGCATGTATAATTTGAGACCTGACAATTTTTCTGGAGGACTAAAATGACTGTGTTACTTCCACGTGTGCTCCCTAACCGTTTCATATTTCAAACCTGTTTTAGCTTTACCAGAGCGCGCTCGCTCGGTCATCACCCAAAAAGGCGTTTTACTAGTCTTAAAGTATACGCTGCTTCACAAGCATTATACTAACGGCGACGCCATACAAATTCATACAAATATATACATATTAAATTTATATAGCCAACAGGCGCGGATCCAGACATGTTCCCAGGAGGGGACGTGTTTACGGTGTTTATGACCGTAATGTAACGTGTATGGCCGTTATGGGACGAGCGCGGTGTTTATGGCCGGTAAAAATATGTGAACGCAGCACATTTTGTTAGTAGATCAAATGGAGAGGTGTTATTGATGAATTAAGTGACTACGAAAACATGGATGAGTTTTTCTGATCTACATGAATGTTTTGTCATAATTTTGTAATTTTGTAAGCTTAAATTTGTCGGTCTCCAGGGGAGGGTCCGTATCCACGCCTGGTCATAGTTTTCTTTGATCTAGTGATTGGTCAAATTATTATTACAAGTTAAAAAAGAACAACTACATCTCTCATTTTACTGTCTGGAAACAGAGCTGAAGGATTCTAAATATTACCTTGTGGGCTAGAAGCTTAAAAGTTGCGGCTCTAATTCACCATCTCGCGCTGTGACCCGTAACACGACAGAGCTTTACTAACGGCGAGCGCCAGGGCGTGCGCAGGGGTGGGTCGGGAAGAGAGGGGAGGGTGACACGACCTATGACTGGTCGGTGAGCTGTCCTGCCGCGAATACACAGGGGCTTTCAAACCGGTTTGGGTAGTTCGCCGGATCGCCGCAACCCATGCACAGATACTTTCAAGAGAGACTGTACAAGGCGACATATCGTTCAGCCCTTTGCTGGCAGTAGCTGGAGAGTGCGTCGGTGTTCAGCTTGTGGAAGCAGCTGACGGCCTGCAGGATCGTGTTGATCCGGTTGATCAGCTGCTGTTCGACTCCGGTGCAGGCTGCGAAGTCGGCTGGCGAGCGAAAGGTTCGGCGGGTGTTGTTTTCGTCGTTGGATTTTCCACCGCCTCCCGCCCGCGGCTCGTTGACTCGGAGCCCCATTCGCGTCCTGAATGCCTCTTACCTCGTTCTGCCGCTGCTGGTGGTGCTCCTTGCTCTTGTTTACGTCTGGAAGCCGGTAGCTCAGGAAGAGGAGTCAATCAAAGCACCGAATCCAACAGTGCAGCGTGCTCAGGCCATACTCCAGGTTGGTGACGGGCCGCGCGGCGACAGCTGCCAGGTCGTTGAAGCTCTTCAGCGTGAGACCACACATGCTGCAGCGCTGCGATGAGGCGATTGCCGGAAGTGACTGCATGATCCGTCAAGAATGACCAATTGTCATCAGTTATGTATAATGCGACAGAAAGACATTCAGTCATTAGTAGCTGCATCTAGTGACGTAACAAGCGCAGGGTGGGGTTGATCTGACCTACCATGAAGTAGGCCCGAGCCTATCGGCGCCGCCACAAGCTGGGTCGAGTCATGCCAGCCAGGCCGCCGCGTCAAGTTCAGAGCTGAATGAGCGGTGGGGACAGGTTGTGGCAAGAACATTTTGTTCGTTCCTATTAAAAAAATACGCCGAATGCAGTCTTAGTTAATTTGTCTTGAGGCTTCTTGAGTCTCGTTTTGTTTTGTTTTCAAAGGACTTTTTTTAAACGTCACATGTGAGGAGAACGACGACATTTAAGCAAGCGCAATTCCCAAGTGATTCACATAAAACGCATTATAACAACTTCAGTATATTCCTCAAGAGTTTCTGCATCTGTTGATACCTCATTTTCCTAAATTATTTGCCGGGAACACAGCGCCTACCCGCGTTGAAAACAGGGAACGTTTTCCGCGCTACACAGCTCGTTTTGAGGAACCAGTGCGTGCGTGCACTTTGGACAGTAATTATATCCCTAAAACGTTAAAATAGCACACAAATATACGTCTAACGATACACTTTGGACAATTTCCTATCTATTGAGGCATCGTAAGTATAAATTCAGAAATCAGGTTTTTGAATCAATTCAGGCTAAACCGGCATAAACCGGCATTCGGCCATACAGTGGTGTGCTACGGCACGGTATCGTCAAAAAACGTCTAATAAAGACCAGGGCTGCGGAGTCAGCGTGTGACTGACGATGATTGGTGTTTAGGGGCGCTTCAACAGCCAAGGTTACTTCGCGCCCAAGGGAGTCGACTCTGGAGGGTTGGTGTCTGAGTCAGCGTCAGCCGTCACCTGAAAAGCGATCGACTCCGCAGCTCGGATAAAACGCGTATTGTTAGCGTACCTCTCGTTAACAAGTTTAAGTTAAGATTGGTAGGATCGAAACTACTTCAAAATGTCAATAAAATGGCATTGAAGGTTTCGTGTTGGCATAATACATAGTTGTCTTGTTTTTACACACTTTTGGACCGTTCATGTTTGAATCTGTTGATAAGTGATGTGGAGTGCCTTATGTGGAGTGAACGTCAACATGATGTAGGCGTTATTAAGTCGGCTAGACTTTTTGCATTAGGTACTTCCTTTATTAAATCTGGTCCATGAAAATTTAAGTATCTCTCTGCGTCCAACTTATGTCACCTGGGAGGCGCCAATGTTCGGGATAGGACCTAGTGTGAATGCAAATTCAAAATATGTAATGTCCTGAAGACTCCCGCAATTCCTTGCATTATCTATCAATCCCATGGTTAAAGATGTATTTTCTAAAGCCCATATTGTAAGGTTTTCTGAAGCGGCATTTTGAAAATAGAACAGTAAAAAATGGGGGGTGGGAGGGATTGCCCCGTTTGCCCCCCCCCCCCCCCTCCTTGTGTACGCCTATGAGCTGTTATGAGCTTCATTTTCATCAGTGCGTTATTAAGGTCATTCGGAGTGTGGGATTAGGTACATCGGTGTCAGCATAGGCGTAGGAACATGGCGGGGGGAGGGGGCAGGGGGGGGGGGCAGCCCCCCCCCCCCCCCAAACATTTTATATTTTAACATTACGTCTATGGGCGTTGCATGGAAAGAATATACTTCAGAATGCCTCTGCCCCCCCCCCCCCCCCCCCACTTGAACATAGTTCCTGCGCCCCTGTCGGTGTGCAATCACGCACATCTGACATGCAAATTGCAAACGCAAATTTGATACACTTTGACAGCATTCAGTTAAATTTTAGTGATTCAGTTAGACGCACAATGGTCTGAAGATGCATTTGAGCCCTCTTCATATGAGTAGGCCTCAGGGTTAACTCACAGCACCACGCTGAAGTCTTAAAATGCTGTAATTATATCCCTTTACCCTACCGAATTTCTTTGATCCATCTTCATAAGGCAAACTATTAAGACAATTTACAATTTGTGTTGCCCTTTTGAACTCTTTCTAACAACCAGCAATCTTTCTCATATGTTGGAACTTGGAGACCAGGTTTGCACACAATACTCCAAATGTGGTCTAACGTATGCAATATAGGTACAGTTTTGTTATTACCTCTTCACTTTTGTAGGAAAGATTTATGTTAATGGCCCTAGCATTCTAAGTGCCTTTTTCCTAGCTTCTACGACCTGGTCTGACGCTGATGTATTCTACTGTTTACTACAACACCTAAATCTCTTTCCTTTTCAATCTACTCTAGTTTCTGCCCACCCAATTCATACTTATGTTTACTGCTAACTCGTCCAGCGTGCATACTCTTACATTTACTCGAATTTAATTTAATCTGCCATGCTTCAGACCACCCAACTAGCTTGTCCAGATCTGATTGAAAAATAGCTTTAGCTTTATACACGTACACCACACTCCTATAATTTATTACCGCACAGCTGACCGCCAGTGACGTCACAGACGCACCCACGTCTGGTCATGCCTCTCCTCTATTTCCGTCTGGCCGTTCCTCTCCTCTAGTTCCGTCTGGTCATGCCTCTCGTGTATTTCCGTCTGGTCGTGCCGCTGCCTAGTCACGTGACTAGAGGCGGTATCGTCGCAGCGTACCCTGGCGACAGGCGCCCAAGCTGGACTCTGACGCCGCCCGTTGGTACTGGGTCGGACCATCACGTGTCTCGTGTGTCGTGCGTGCCTCGTGTCCTCGGACCGTCCCTGTGTTTCCCGCTGCAGTAACAGTCGACTCGGCTGTCCGTGCCGCCCCCACAGCTGACCATCAGCAGTCGGTGGGACAAGGTTCACGGTCCGCCACAGTCGGCGAGGAGCCGCCACTCTCCTGGGTGGCCGCGCTCACGTCACCATAACATATATCGGAAACTGACGACATAATGGCCTCGCAGGCATGTTACGTCACCGAAATGCGGCTTGTTCTGTTTATATTCTACTACCAAAAGTCGTATATACAGGCTCTATATCGGCAGTTTGATCCTGTTCATAGAAGAGCTTGATGTTTTGCGAGACGTAAAGCATCGTCTGAGATTATCGATATATTACGACTTAATATATACTGGACAGGAATAACGAATGGACCTGACGGTAATCTCTCAGACGAGTCCATTATTTTAAAATGTGACATTAAGGGGCCAGAAAAGGTACTAACAGTCGGACAACAACTTTCTGGCTATGAATATTCCTATGCCCTCCATGCCACAGTCGTTGTTATTTGGCCTCGCCAAGCTTGAGTGGGACTCAAAGTACTTCGGTATTTTAATGATACAGCAGTAGTTTCCACCTTAAGCGCATTTGGCCGGGCCATTATATTTCTGGAATACTTTGTCATTTCCGATTTCATGCGATCCGATCGTCATTTTCATTTCTCGGGCGGCACGCATTAGCTGTTTCCAGCGAGTCGTCGTCACCACCGGCCTAACTCTGATCTGACAGGTCCGTGTGTGCCAACAGAAGCGGAGCGACTCGACGCGGATGGTGCAGTGTCTGATCTGACAGGTCCGTGTGTGCCAACAGAAGCGGAGCGACTCGACGCGGATGGTGCAGTGTCTGATCTGACAGGTCCGTGTGTGCCAACAGAAGCGGAGCGACTCGACGCAGATGGTGCAGTGTCTGATCTGACAGGTCCGTGTGTGCCAACAGAAGCGGAGCGACTCGACGCGGATGGTGCAGTGTCTGATCTGACAGGTCCGTGTGTGCCAACAGAAGCGGAGCGACTCGACGCGGATGGTGCAGTGTCTGATCTGACAGGTCCGTGTGTGCCAACAGAAGCGTAGCGACTCGACGCGGATGGTGCAGTGTCTGATCTGACAGGTCCGCGTGTGCCAACAGAAGCGGAGCGACTCGACACGGATGGTGCAGTGTCTGATCAGGCCCGTGTGTGCCAACAGAAGCGGAGCGACTCGACGCGGATGGTGCAGCGTCTGATCTGACAGGTCCGAGTGGGCCAACAGAAGCGGAGCGACTCGACGCGGATGGTGCAGTGTCTGATCTGACAGGTCCGTGTGTGCCAACAGAAGCGGAGCGACTCGACGCGGATGGTGCAGTGTCTGATCTGACTTGTCCGTGTGTGCCAACAGAAGCGGAGCGACTCGACGCGGATGGTGGTGTCGTTCGGCGAGGCACTGGTCGGCGTTTACTGCCGGCTGATACTGCTGCCGGTGGCGCGCTCGCCGTTCGCGCGAACTCCGCTCAAGATCGGCGACCACTTCAGCAGTAAGGGCGCCCGCCTGCTGGAGCGGGCCGTGCCCCGGCTCAAGGACAAGGCGGAGGTGAGCCCGGCTGTGGCGGCTCACCAAGCTCACAGGTCCGGTCAACGGACTTGATAAGCTGGCGCGGAACATGGCTGCGAACGGAGCGTTTGCTAGTTCAGAAGTTGGAGCAATGTGTACCTATTACCAGGATCACATGCGTTGCATTGCATCATGCGATTGTAGACATTGTTTATTTGTTTGCTTCTTTGTCGTTTGTTTGCTGTCACCCGGGGTGTTGTTTCGCGCTGTTGGCGTCATTTCAACGGAAAAAGAAAACATGCTATGACCACTGTCGGCTACTGTAGGCTATCATCGGCCACTATAGGCCACTTTAGGCCACCTTAGGCCACTGTAGGCTACTGTAGGCCCCTGTCGGTCACTGTCTGCCACTGTCGGCCACTGTCGGTCTGTCTGTTGTTCCTTAAGCCCGCCTCATCGCCGGCCGTTCAGCTCTGTTCAGGTGCCCGCGTTACCGGTGGTTTCAGCCGATGTCTCTGGACGGAGAGCTGCTGGTGACGGTCCTGTTCCTGCCGCTGAGTCTGTGTCTAGCCATGGCACATGGCGCTCTCCAATGGGCCGCCCAGCAGTACGTCAGCGTGTTCCCTCCGCTCAGGGAGGCGGCCAGAGGTCAGTAGTGTGACGTCACCACTGCCCAGCAGTACGTCAGCGTGTTCCCTCCGCTCAGGGAGGCGGCCAGAGGTCAGTAGTGTGACGTCACCACTGCCCAGAAGTACGTCAGCGTGTTCCCTTCGCTCAGGGAGGCGGCCAGAGGTCAGTAGTGTGACGTCACCACTGCCCAGCAGTACGTCAGCGTGTTCCCTCCGCTCAGGGAGGCGGCCAGAGGTCAGTAGTGTGACGTCGCCACTGCCCAGCAGTACGTCAGCGTGTTCCCTCCGCTCAGGGAGGCGGCCAGAGGTCAGTAGTGTGACGTCACCACTGCCCAGCAGTACGTCAGCGTGTTCCCTCCGCTCAGTTTCTGTTACACTGTCACCAGACATGTGCCTGGATCCCGGGATCCAGCTGAGATCCGGATATATGCGTCCTGTGTTCCGGGATCCGCATGGGACACCAGATCCAAGGACACAATAAGCCGAAGGATCCACAAAGATCCCAGATCCTGATATATTTGTATGCCGTGGGATCTATAATTTGCGCTGAGGGATCCAGGAGGATACCATATTTCATGTATTTTATGCCGAGGGATCCACTGAGATGCCAGATCCAGCTTCGGGAT
>JAXIVJ010002231.1:30000-114770 GCA_036785665.1 Chirona hameri
ATGGTCCATACAAACACGGCCGTATTTGTTGTCCGTGACCATCGCGAGTGGAGAGATGTGATCAATACAGTTTGTCACAAAGTATGCAATAGCCGTTTTCACAATGGTTCTTTTATCGCGTTGGTACCATCCGTAAGGTACCACGTTCCTGAGGGACCTAATCTAGTTTATTGTGTATGTGATTAAATGACCCGACAAACTATGACACTTCAAATCCCTTCCATACGTTTCGAATGAGACATGCTTTTCGCCTGCGACTGTCTTTTATCTGGAAACAGTCGCATGGCAAGACTTTATATAAACACATTTCGCCTGGTCTGTGCAGTAGCAAGAGCTACCATCCGACGCATAACTGCTGTGGAATTGATCCCTCCGAAATGAACAGGCCCAGACACGAGTGGAGCGGCTTGTCCGCGGCTGATACCACCCCACCGGCCTCAGTGTCGGGCTGCTTATACTGAGGTCGTCTGCTTATATGCAAATGGTATGTTATAATGTCATCTGCCTACAGTTGACCGGTCTGGAGAGCAGTGTCTGACCTCCACAGGTGGCGCCACCTGTCTCGGTGTCACACTGATCAGAGGTCGTCTGTCTGCAGGTGACCGGTCTGGAGAGCAATGACTGACCTCCGCAGGTGGCGCCACCTGTCTCGGTGTCACTGATCAGAGGTCATCTGTCTGCAGGTGACCGGTCTGAAGAGCAGTGTCTGACCTCCGCAGGTGGCGCCACATGTCTCGGTGGCACACTGATCGGAGGTCATCTGTCTGCAGGTGACCGGTCCGGAGAGCAGTGTCTGACCTCCGCAGATGGCGCCACCTGTCCCGGTGTCCCACTGATCAGAGGTCATCTGATCTGTCTGCAGGTGACCGGTCTGGAGAGCAGTGTCTGACCTCCGCAGGTGGCGCCACCTGTCTCGGTGTCACTGATCAGAGGTGATCTGTCTGCAGGTGACCGGTCTGGAGAGCAGCCTGATGTCGCTGGTGAGGATGCTGAGGGAATACATCGAGCACGGGGACGGCGCCATCGCCAAACTGGTCAGCTCGCTGGCACAGACGGACGCCGGACAGTGGCTCGTAAGTCCAGTCATCGAGACGCCCGGTTAAATTGTACTTACATCTGTGGTGAATAACGCCACCAGGTGGTGCCGCGGATCGATGACACGATATCGGTAGTAGACGACTTTGGCTTGCACGATAAATCAACGATAACGAAGTGTTTGTACAACTATAGCTGCTAACGCAGAATGCAGCCTTGTTCTCATTGATTGACTGCTGATTCAGCTCACCGCTGAGTGGTAACACCTGCTGTCCGGCAGGGGGACGTGTTCGCCCACTCTGAGCTGGGTCTGGTGAAGCTGCTGCGTGCCCTCTGGTACGGTCGGGACGAGCGGGAGGAGCTGAAGCGACACCGGCGGCCCGGAGGCGCCAGGAGCGTCCGTATGGCTGTGCCGGACGAGGGGCCGCGACCGCTGCCGATGCCCGACACCAACGGTCTCAGCTCGCGCCGCCCCGAGAACTAATCACTGGACGAGGCGCCGCCCCGAGAACTAATCACTGGACGAGGCGCCGCTCCGGACACTGATCACTGGACGAGGCGCCGCCCTGAGCACTAATCACTGGACGAGGGGCCGCCCTGAGCACTGATCATCAGTTTAGCCGATGTACAGCCGAAGTTTGTACGACGCAAGGGACGCGCGATGCACGCGTGTGCGTTAGTGACCTCAGCCAGCTAGCCATAGGTAAAAATACGGCTTGTGTAGTTGATAGAATACGGTGCGCAAATTTAATATAGTGTATAAGTGTATAGAGTTAAGTTGCTTCACTCCGTGTGATCGGTTTTAGACAGATCGAGTGGATAGGTTAGGCAGGAAAACTAGCTGATGATGATGATGATTGGGTGTTGTGCGCACCGACTCTTATGGTCACTCGGCGCCCACCGGAAAACGAGTTGATTGCAGTTAATATGGCAGTGATCCGAAGGTGATATGACAGTGTTCTGAGCATGATCTAACAATGTTGTGACATCATTCTGACAGCGTTCTAAGAGTGACACCTCACGATGATCTGACAGTGTTGTGACATCATTCTGACAGCGTTCTAAGAGTGACACCTCACGATGGTCTGACAGTAGTTCGACAGTGAGCTCACAGTGCACGGACAGCGACTAGTGGTACCAATTGATCCATACGTTCAATTGGTGTGAATGTGCTATGATCTTACACATATAGACCGGGATCTGCCTCAGAGCGAAATGACAATGTTTTAACAGCGGATATCTTCATATGTATCACCGATGGCTGAACGCGACACGCGATGAACATAAATGCACTCAAGGTTGTTTGAGATGGTTTCGTTCGAAACAAACTGTCACGTAACTGTCACGTAACTGTCACGTAACTGTCACGTAACTGTCACGTAACTGTCACGTAACTGTCACGTAACTGTCACGTAACTGTCACGTATTTTCGTCGCCATGCAGCGCGGCGATGCAGATTCGTGTATACACTGTGCGAGATGTTATATTGCTCCCACTGTGGCAGACCCTACATTCTGACTGACCATCTGCTATGCTTGTCTGTGTCTGTCCACATAGCTGCAATGTAGAGTTGGAATATGCTTTAGCAGTAGACGCGTAGACATCGCTTAGCCATATATACAACTGGGGATATTCAATTTGCTGATTTGAATAAAATGTGAAAACCACAAACTTGTTGCAGTGAACAACAGCATCATGTTTTTTTTACACCACAACATGCGCCAATATCTATGAAACGGCATAGCCAATGTTCGCTGACTTCGACAATGGGCTGTTATGATACCAAGGGACTGCCAAGCAACGCCAAGTGAGTGCTCCGACAACTCAGCGATTTTAACGTTGAATAAGGAGTGATCCGACACCTCAGCGATTTTAATACCTACATATGGGTACTTTAGCATAGTCGAGAAGATACAGAATATATAACATGAGAAGAAAAAAATAGATAAATAGTTACACAAATCAAAACTACTCGAATTGACATTATTTATTATTTGGATGGCTGGCATGATGGACATTATTGTCAAAAGTTGTGTTAAAATGATCAATAACATGCAAAATATGTATTTTAGTGGTCAAATGAATAATTAAAATAGACAAGCTTTCGACATCACTGTCATCATCATGAGACCTGATGATGACAGTGATGTCGAAAGCTTGTCTATTTTAATTATTCATTTGACCACTAAAATACATATTTGGCATGTTATTGATCATTTTAACACAACTTTTGACAAAAATTGACATTAATAGCCTTGATCTCAATGGCGACGCAGTTAAATGATAACAAGACGCCAAAATTAAAAGGGTGTAACACGAAGAGCCTTGAATTCAAGAGCACGAGCGTAAACCGAAGCAATGTGTACGAGCATATAAATCCAACGCAGTTCGCTTTACTGAAAATATATCATACGCTGCAATTTATCGTTTATTTTAATTTTAATCCTTTATAAAACGTTCATGTTGTGTATAATTACAAGAAACCGTAGCAAATCATGATGAATTATAGTATCGTGCATCAAACGGATCATAACAGTTACATACAAGGGATCAATGGAGAAGTTTCAAAGCGCATGGACTGCTAAATATCGAAGGCATGTCGAGGAATAACTCCTTTCCACCCATTCCAAAGCGCTCCAGTAATGTTACAGCAAGTGACTTGTCTGGAGAGATGACAATAGATCAGTTTTTGTCCAAATACTCCCAGCTCTCCGCCACCACGAAGGAAGACAATTATGTCAGCAGGACACCTTCTCCCATGGCTGCAGCGCGGGCCGTCAGCAACATCCGACGCACGTCCATTCGGCGCATCTCCTCCAGTAAGGCCGGCGTCCGGGCGAGCCTGTCGCCGGACGACGCGGCCGGCGGCGGCGGCACGCCGCTCAACCGCTCCGAGCAGGCGCTGCTGCTCACCGAGCGCAGCGCCGTGCTGCTCGACGAGTTGCCGCCGACGGCCGAGAGCGACGAGTCCATGTCCAACGGCGACTCGGCCCGCTCCACCGACCGTAGCGGCTGGCACGCCACCAAGTTCCAGCAGTCGCCCAGCCCGGATAACCGGCGCGGCGACAAGCCGCCGGCGCCGCGGCGCAAGAGCCTGCTGGAGCGCTGGGAGGAGGTGCAGGATCAGGAGCGGCTCGCGCCGCCGTCCACCGGTGGCTCCAACATCGACTCCCAGTTCGAGGATGACGCCTACCCGTACCGCCCGCGCATAAACACGCGCGGCAGCAGTCAGGAGACGGGCTTCGAGCCGGCGCTTGGCGACGAGGCGACGCAGCGGCCGCACAGTGGCGTCGACTCCCTGGCCACGCCTCGCAGCGGGCTCCGTCCGCCGTCCAGCAGCAGTACCGGGGCCTCCTCGGCGCGCAGCGACGTCTCCGACAAGGCAGCGGCGGCGACCGCGGCCGCGATGGCAGCACCGCCCGGCCGCTCCCTGTTCGACAGCGGCAACGTCGAGACCATCGATGACGTCATCGAGTCGCTGCTGACGTCACAGGCGTCGCATACGGCCAAGTATCGGCACACGTCGCGCGGTCGCAGCGCGGACTCGAGCTGGGACCAAGTGGACCGCTCCTCCCACCCGGTCATCGAGACAATCCTCTTTCCTGAGCCCGTCAAGGCGGCCTCGCCACCGGTCGTCAATGAGTACGAGCGGTACGGCGGGGGCGGCGGGGGCGGTCAGCCGCGGCCGGCCACCTCGTCCACCCAGGTGCTGGAGCGGCTGTCACAAGTGATGTCGACGCAGCGGACACGAGGCGCGGCGGTGCAGCCGACACCGCAGGGGCAGGACACGTCGCCGCCGCCGCCGACGACGGGCCGGGAGGGGCGGGAGGAGGCGGGCAGCCAGCGGCCGCCGTCGGGCCGGGCGCCGGCCGTCCTCTGCTCGCCGCGGGCCCACCAGCTGGCCGCTCACAGAGCACCGCACGCCGCGCCTCTGACGGCCACCTTCACACGGCGGGCCGGTCAGCCGTCCATAGCGACGGCCGGCTGGCACGGCCACGGCCACGGCCCACCCAAGCCGCCGCGGCTGGCCACCGGGAGGCCGACAGAGCCGCCCACCGCCACCGTGGTGAGCTCTGAAGACCACGAGGGAGCGCCGGCGGCGCGAGCTGCCCCCAGCTGGTTAACCGCGGCTCCGGCGGACAGCGGGGACGGCCGGCAGACGTCCGTGTTCGAGGTGGAGCCGGAGGGAGAGGGCGGCCGGGGCGGCCATCCGGCCGTCCGAGCCGCGTCCCCGGACCTCGGCAGACCCGTCCGAGAGGCCTTCTGCGCCGTGTCACCCGGCTGGATCGCCTCCAGGAACAGGTCAGTACCAGGAGGGTAGGACACATCCTCCCATAATAGGGGGAGGGGGCACAGACATGCCCAGCAAGGCTTAAGTACCAACCAGTTTCCAGCTGCAGCCACCCGTACCGTACACGGACAAATGCCGTCCCGCTGCCGTGGCTGACAGAGTCGGTGGCTGACGGAGTCGCCGTGTCCCCGAGCAGGGCGATAGCAGACGAGTCGGACGGCATGGTGGACCCGACACTGACGGAAAAGCTGATGTGGCGACATATCCTCAAGTGGACGGCCGTCACCACCTCCGTCCTCACCGGCATCGCTGCCGTCACGCTCATTGGTAATAACACCGCTAATAAATCTGCCATTAGGATTATAACAGAATACTTTGACGTATCAGCATTGAGTGAAATTCAAAAATAGAATAGAATCGTTGTCTCAAGCGCAATGGATAGCGGAATGGATAGTCTGATAGCCGGGATGTTAGATTTAAAGCATGTCTTTTAACACTTCTAGCAACATTCAGAATTCAGAACTGTTAAAGATATTAGATAAAGTGATATTAGGATCAGGAGCAACCGCCTTGGGAACATTATGAAATGACAGTTTCTGTGTAGTATATTTAGGAACACTGTCACTGGACCGTGGTAGCTAAAGCTGGCAAAACCACCATCACCAGAGTTTATCGAACTGAACAGGCCTCTAACCTTTCCAGTGTTTCTGCTGCTTTGATGACCGAGATCTACCGGAATCAGCTAGCAGTGATGGTCATTTCACCTGTACCGCTCCGGTCACCGGGCACTCCCGATGCTGATAACAGGACCGGCGGCGGTATTTGGTGTGAACGGCCCTGGCGACCGCGTCACAGGACACTCCCGATACTGATAACAGGACCGGCGGCGGTGCCTGGTGGGAACGGCCCTGGCGACCGCGTTAGCCCGTCCAGACCGTATCGGACGCAGATCATCACTATACCGCGAGGCTGCGCGTACGCCGCTGTCTGTCTCGCCGACATGCCACTGTGAAACTGTGGATGGATAGAGGGCTGACTATCACCATGCCATTGGTAACGCTGAGGGCCGGTCAGCAGGCCAGCTGGCCATCAATGAAAACGTTCACGAGCAGCACTCCGCTGATAACTGAAGACACATCACAGCCAACACCCCTCGCTGTTGGAGACGTGTCAGATATACCACAGCCCCGTCCAACCCACTCAGAGCGATCAGCACCATGCCGTCCATATTGTGTTGGGGGAAAACATAGGTCCAGAAACAGAACAACACAATGTCGTCCAGTCGCATAACTGAGAGGCAAGCGTCTCTCGGAATGCGCGTATACACAGTAATGTCCTCCTGCGCTGAGGCGGAGTGTGGTGCAGTCGGGCTGATATGTGGCCATCGGGCGACCGGTCAGCTGCCCGCCTGGCGGCTGTATCCATCTGTGTCTCTGTTCCCGTCCTGTCTCTCGGCAGACCGAGCGCGCGCGTGCGCGGCACGTGTGCGTGTGCGTGTGCGTGTGCGTGTGCGTGTGCGTGTGCGTGTGCGCGCGTGTGCGCGTGTGCGCGTGTGCGCGTGTGCACGTGTGCGCGTGTGCGCGTGTGCGCGTGTGCGCGTGTGCGCGTGTGCGCGTGTGCGCGTGTGCGCGTGTGCGCGTGTGCGCGTGTGCGCGTGTGCGCGTGTGCGCGTGTGCGCGTGTGCGCGTGTGCGCGTGTGCGCGTGTGCGCGTGTGCGCGTGTGCGCGTGTGCGCGTGTGCGCGTGTGCGCGTGTGCGCGTGTGCGCGTGTGCGCGTGTGCGCGTGTGCGCGTGTGCGCGTGTGCGCGTGTGCGCGTGTGCGCGTGTGCGCGTGTGCGCGTGTGCGCGTGTGCGCGTGTGCGCGTGTGCGCGTGTGCGCGTGTGCGCGTGTGCGCGTGTGCGCGTGTGCGCGTGCGTGCGTGCGTGTGTGTGTGTGTGTGTGTGTGTGTGTGTGTGTGTGTGTGTGTGTGTGTGTGTGTGTGTGTGTGTGTGTGTGTGTGTGTGTGTGTGTGTGTGTGTGTGTGTGTGTGTGTGTGTGTGTGTGTGTGTGTGTGTGTGTGTGTGTGTGTGTGTGTGTGTGTGTGTGTGTGTGTGTGTGTGTGTGTGTGTGTGTGTGTGTGTGTGTGTGTGTGTGTGTGTGTGTGTGTGTGTGTGTGTGTGTGTGTGTGTGTGTGTGTGTGTGTGTGTGTGTGTGTGTGTGTGTGTGTGTGTGTGTGTGTGTGTGTGTGTGTGTGTGTGTGTGTGTGTGTGTGTGTGTGTGTGTGTGTGTGTGTGTGTGTGTGTGTGTGTGTGTGTGTGTGTGTGTGTGTGTGTGTGTGTGTGTGTGTGTGTGTGTGTGTGTGTGTGTGTGTGTGTGTGTGTGTGTGTGTGTGTGTGTGTGTGTGTGTGTGTGTGTGTGTGTGTGTGTGTGTGTGTGTGTGTGTGTGTGTGTGTGTGTGTGTGTGTGTGTGTGTGTGTGTGTGTGTGTGTGTTTGTGTGTGTGTGTGTGTGTGTGTGTGTGTGTGTGTGTGTGTGTGTGTGTGTGTGTGTGTGTGTTTGTGTGTGTGTGTGTGTGTGTGTGTGTGTGTGTGTGTGTGTGTGTGTGTGTGTGTGTGTGTGTGTGTGTGTGTGTGTGTGTGTGTGTGTGTGTGTATGTGTGTGTGTGTGTGTTTGGCTGGTCCAGGCGGCCTGTTAGTGTAGTCCGGGGAGGTGTCTGGTCGGGTATTACGTTGCTGTTTCTGGAGTGGGATGTGCGCAGAGTCTGGGCGGAACACTGTGCTCTCATTCGTGAGCTGGGTTCTACTGTGACACTGGATAAACCATGACATTGATGAGGCCGGAAAAAACCGCCGCTTTGGAGGACATCGGCGTGCGCAATACAGTTATGAGTTATGTGACCAATTTCGCATTATTATCCTATACCACTGCTGTAAGAGACGTAACGCTGCGGGCAGCAAGCCAGACCAAAATGAAAAATAAAATGTATTACACAACACCACACATCACGCTACGTCACATGGCTCCCATTATCAAGTAGATTTCGATGAGTGCATTGTAATTAGCATATATGGATCACTTGTAAATAAAGAAGCACTTCCAAAGCGCCTATTGTCTTTTGTCACGCTCGCACGCTCGCACGCGCGCACCCGTGCGCCTGTATTGCACAGACCACATAATAACAGCACCTGACACTAAATTGGGACGCTAACAGAATATATAGCATATTTTAATCGTAGCCATCTATTGCGTACTCTTCTTCTAATAAAAAAGGTCCTTAAAACCGTTCGCTCATCGAATGGTCGGCGAATGAAAGGGGCCAGGTCGCCCGCATTTTCTGCGATTGCTCAATGATGTGCTCTGGATGCTTGTAGGTAAAATGTATCCATTATCCATTTTATCCAAATTTATCCATTATCTATTTTATCCAAATTTATCCATTATCCATTTTATCCAAATTTATCCATTATCTATTTTATCCAAATTTATCCATTATCCATTTTATCCAAATTTATCCATTATCTATTTTATCCAAATTTATCCATTATCCATGTTATCCAAATTTATCCATTATCCATTTTATCAAAATTTATCCATATCACAAATGTATCCGAATACCACTAAACTTGGCTACCAGGATAGGAGAAGGGTAGAATAACGGCGAGCTGGCAGTGGTGGGTGAACCCCATGCGATAATTCGCCGTTTGAACTAACTTGATAATTCGCCGTCACAGGCCGACACGGACTCCCGCGGGCCCGGGGACAGCGTGCCACCTCCACAGCCCACTGTCAGAAGGGGCCCTCTGTAAGTCTGTCAGACACCACCACCCTTCCCCGGCCCGGGACAGTGCCCAGTCCCTCCTGTCATCTAACAGAAGGTAGGAACCTCCTGCCATGTCAGACACCCCCGGCCCGGGACAGTACCCAGTCCCTCCAGTGCTTGATCAGAAGGTAGGCACCTCCTGCCATGTCAGACACCCCCGGCCCTCCCGGCCCCGGTGTCTGACCTCCTGTCATGTCAGACACCCCCGGCCGGGGAGCGTATTCCCGAAGTATCTATTATAAATTGGCATGGCATGCCCGCTAGCCAATAGGAGGCCGGCTGCGTGTGGGTGTGGCGTGTGACGTCACGAGGTGGTTAGTTTCGTGTTGGCCGTCAGGGGTGGCGTGTGACGTCACGAGGTGGTTAGTTTCGTGTTGACCGTCAGGGGGATATGTCGTTGGGCTTTTTGAAAGAACATAAATTGCGAAGCTTCTTGATCCCAGTCATAGTACTAATGCAAACATTGCAATTAAATGCACGCAAAATATATTCTTAAAGACAAAAACTCAGTTATTTGTTTTGTGTGGAAAGATTGCCAATGTAAAGTTTCAGTAAACAGCCTTTGCGTACAGTGGCGGATCCAGGATTCGGTCAAGGAGGGGGCCACGTAGCAAAGTGGCCCCCAAGGCCTTGGTGGGCCCCCTCAGGCCTTGGCGGTCCCCTCAAGCCTTGGTTGGCCCTTTCGACCATGTATACAGATGTAGGCCAGAATAGACCCTTTTAGTTCAAAATGCCTTTCACATGACAAAATGGGCTTTACAAACCATAATTGCCCTCTTCAAGCCAGAATGGGCCCTCTGGAGGTCAGAGTGGGCCCTCTAGAAGTCAGACTGGGCCCTCTAGAGGTCAGAGTGGGCCCTCTAGAAGCCAGAATGGGCCCTCTGGAGGTCAGAGTGGGCCCTCTAGAAGTCAGACTGGGCCCTCTAGAGGTCAGAGTGGGCAAATTTACTTGCGAGTTGTTTGAAAACGGAGTGCAATTCGTTTCGAGTCACTTCGATTGGCTATGCCCCCCCCCCCCTCCCCCCGGGCTATTGGCCCCTTCGAGGCTGAAGGGGGAGCAATGGCTCCCCTATGTATCCGCCACTGAGGTACTCGACGCCCAGCTTTGTTAAAATACTGAGTACGAGTTCTCGAACCTAGGAGGTCTCGATCCAAAGGGGATCGTGAGGGATTTGCAAGGGGTCTCCGATATGTATAGCACTTCAAACAGCACAGTATTACGGCGGAAATGCATGGTCAAACGATTTGGTGGTGGCAACCGCTCGGTTCAGCATGCTTCAGGGGGTAATGACAGAAAGCAGTGTGTGAACCACTGTTATATAGTAAGCAGAAGACACCAGCAACCGCGCTTGAGCGAAATGTGATACGCTCATTTGCGAGGTTGACCTTGATTTAGGCGTGTTAGGGAATGTTTCACCTTTCTGAAAGTTGTCAAATATACGCTGGTTGTAGTCGAAAATATGAAGTAAATGCTGCTGAAAACGATGGTGATATTTTTATCTCTCGAAAAGTCACTTAACTTTATACAAATTAAGTTTGTAATTTGGGATGATGACGTCATTATTGAGCTATAGAGAGCTATAGAGAAAACCTTTACGCTACCAAATGTATGGCACAATTGTTTCAGACAATTCTGGCGACTTAAATACAAACATTGTGGAACTGTGTCTTCTCCCGCGCAGAACACAATGACGAGTGCGAGGCATTGCGATAGCTCAATATATTCTTTTTACCAATCAATCCATAACTAAGACTTCAAACAACGCGAAAAACTTCAACTTGGACCGCAACCTATCGCGTTGGGCGTTGTTTACATCGTACTCGCAGCGGGTAATGCAGCCAAGGTTCGAGAAATACAGGTCGTCTGACTTCCAGGAACAACAATCTTGAAGTGGCTGTCAGCCAATCAGCGGTGGCACTACCATAGACCCCATTTTGCAAATTCGAAATTCAATTGCTTAAAAACGGATAAGTTTTGGTGAAAATGACCTGAATAATTTAGACATTTCAATAACGGCCAAAGATAATGGCTATCTCAGTTAAAAACCAATACAAAGGTGAAACATTCCCTTTAACCCGCGCCGTGCCGGGGGGGGGGGGGTGTTTAGACCCCCCCCCCCCCCCTCAGGTTTTTCGAGGATAGCGAAAAAACGGCGGCGCGCAGCGCCGCCGTTTTTTGACACAGCTGTTCGGGCATCAATTGCGCACATTATGTTAAAAAAAATACATCGGGTCATCTCAGGTCAGGTCACCAGACCAGGTCACGTGACCCCACCTCCAAAAAAAACTTGTGGTCACAGTTTTTAAAACACAGTCACAGTTTTTAGATGATCGGTTTTATACTTACAGGATTTTATAAGGTCATATGTATCTACAATTTGTTTATCTTGAATTTTTTATATCAGCGACCTAAGGTCGGGTCAATTTCGTGACCTCCCCATTATAAGTCAATGGGGAAATATTCAAATGCTTCCTATTCCAAAGATACGCAAGATATCAGTCTAATTCCTTCTGGATCATGTTATTATAGGCCATTCTTGATGACCTAGGTGCCATTTTTGTTCACTGACCCCTACAGGGTCAGCCGAGGTCATCCGAGGTCACCAACAGTTGTGTCAATAACTCTCGACATAATGACGATAGAGAAGTGAAACCGACACCAATGTGTTTGTCTCGTCGAGGTACATCTTCCCATATGCAACATGACCTACTTGGGTCACCACATGACCTTGACCTTAGGTCAAATTGTTAAGTTGACTTAACAAGGTCACCATATATAGCATTCAAAGCGCCTTGACAAGATAAACACAATGGCGTAAAAAGTTTTCCGTTATCTTTATTAAGTAAAAAGTTAATATCAAAAAACGATTTAGCAAAAAAACTGCATTTTTTCCTTTTTGACCTCTGGAGCCTCAAATATTGACCTGAGATCAAATCTGAGGACACCTTAGCGATTACAAATTTCACTGGCTGGCGTTTGCTTTTTCTGTTTCTTTCTAACTATCATCGTTTCTGAGATATATGGGAATTTCTGGAGCAATGTCCTAAAACAGGAAAATTTGACCTATGATGACCTCGGGTGACCTCAATATTGGCTTTAGGAAAAAAATATATTAAGTACTTTTGAATGTGCTTCTCGAGAGCATTCGAACACGCTTTTCTGCGTCTTTCTAGCCCTTTTAGTTTTCGAGTTGGAGGGGGGGTGTCTAAACACCCCCGGCACGGCGAAGTTGGCGCCGAGCACCGGCACGGCGCGGGTTAAAGGGAGTGTGCCTACTGTTTTGGAATGTCAAAAATATTTTTCATACGGTAAGTAGCTGTCGGTTTGATTGTTGTATATGATGAAATTCACATCTGGAGCCCCTTTAGTTGAATTTTCACTTATATTGTTTGTTTTTTTATTTTTGTTTCGATATCTTATAAAACGATCGCCACTATGGTGATGTAATGTAAAACGGCGCACATAAGACAATACAATTACGGTCACATCATGCAAGATAGAAAGACGAGTTTTGCACAGCACGGTCTTGCCACTGTGAACTTTATTATGTGCAAGTTTCGTAGCTTAAATTGATATCTTCTTCAAAAAATGGCCATCGGCCATCATCGAAACGGCCATCATCGAAAAACATGATGGCCGTCCAGTTTCTGTTCGGCTGCTGCTATCAGCGTGCACGAGCTGTTTTGTTGAATTGCTATTGGCCGGGGCTAACAATATGCTAGCAGTTTAATCGATAGTTGCAGTGCTTCTAGTAGCGGAAGCCCTCTGGAGTCTACCCGATAACTTTTTGCTCCCAAGCAAATTCCTGGAGTCTTTGAATATCTCAGCAACTAGGGTGAATCTGGAAAAATGAAGTATTGTTTCAATTCAGAAAATTGTGTTCTATAGACCAGTGTCAATAACCCCAACAAAGCGATGTGAGTAGGCACACTCCCTTTAAGTAACATTTTCGAAACGAACATTATAGTCCGCCTACCGCTGCACATATATAAAGCGCCTTTTATAAAGCTCTGTATCGCCAAGTTATACGTTAAACTAGCATCCATAACACTTAACCCTATTCCTGTCTGGGGGGGGGGGGCGAATCGCCCCCCCCCCCCCCCCCCCCGGAGGTTTTTCGTGTGCTGCACATTCATTATTGAAGCTAAGATCTTCAAACTTTCTGACTTTTCCTATCTTTTCATTGCGCATCTGATGGTGCACTTTAAAAAAAAACTGCCTCGTAAGCGGCTCCAGGAGCACTTTTTGGGAGGCGTGTTCGGGCGTTTTTGATACCAAAGGTTTTCATGGTTAAACACTCGTGGAGGGTTTATTTTTTTCTGCAAAATGCAAGCAAAAATAGATACTAATAGACAATTGCAAGGGCTTTCAGATGGCTATCTCGAATTATCATTTTTTTCCCTCGAAATTGTGAAAAAAATACATTTTTGTCTTTACATATATATCAAATTTCCATTTTTTTCTTCGAAAAATCGAAAAATGCCTGCCATGTCCCCGAGATATGATACCAGTATATGTACACACCAAAATTCAAGTCAAAATTATAACCTGAAAACTGCCGGAAGTTCGTGCTAACCACGAAGGGTTGATTTCCGCTTCCGCTAATATCTCAATAACTACGAAACGCTGGGACAAGCGGAATGCTTGTCGCTGCGAATTGTTTTAGATAGAATGAATGGTAAAGTATCGCCGACCCGGAAAGAGTTCCCAGTCACCTCAAGGTCATCCGCGGTTACGAACCTTTTTGGCAATAACCCTTAGCATGATATAGATAGAGGGCTGAAACTGGTATCAATGTGTTTGTTTCGTCAATACGCGTCTTCTAATATGCAACATGACCTACTTTGGCCACCTTGACCTTGACCCAAGGTGAAATTTTCAAATTGACCTTACTAGGTCAAACTTGATATATTTCGATGCGTCTTGACAAGAGAACCACGATAGTGGCAAAATTATTGTTCTATCTTGCATAGGTAAAAAGGTATTCACAAAAATATATAATGGACATTTCGGTACATTTGACCTCGTTTGACCTTGAAGATATTGACCCAAGGCCATGAAAATTACACACAAGAGAGTTCCCTGTGGGTCCTTCCTACCCACCAAATTTCGTTATTGTAGCTCTCATAGGAGCCGAAATCTCGGGGGGGGGGCGAATCGCCCCCCCCCCCCCCCCCCCCCCCTCCCCGGACAGATTTAGCGTAAAAAAGCCGGACAGGAATAGGGTTAAGCAAAGCTTCGCTGGAAGTGTATTATTTTATGTAATTAAGCATTGATTCTGCATTGTTTTATTTACATCAGACTAACCCATCTTCCTCTGACTGGGATCAAGAAGCTTCGCAATTTATGTTCTTTCAAAAAGCCCCACGCCATATCATAGCGTGGGGCTCAGATCCCCCTGACGGCCAACACGAAACTAACCACCTCGTGACGTCCCACGCCACACCCACACGCAGCCGGCCTCCTATTGGCTGGCGGGCATGTCATGACAATTTATAATCGACACTTCGGGAATACGCGGTCTGGGACAGTACCCAGTCCCTCCAGTCATCTAACAGAAGGAGCCCTCTGTCATGCCGGAGGATATCTCCCCCCCCCCCCCCCACACTGATCGGGAGCGGTACCCAGTTCCTCCTACCCACCATCGTAACCAGCCCTCTGATCAACTAAGGCAGCAATAATCCAGCAGGCCACATGTATAGCCATTAGCCTAACTAGTCCACACATTATCTAATACAAAACAAATTCTTCCGATTAAAAACAGCAACAGGCCTCCTCTAAGACTGAGCTTCATGAAGACAAACTTGCGTCATTTGACTCGCATAGAAGAGGTCCATTTAATCATAGTCTCGTCGACTCATTAGTATTACGTGTGCTCAGAAGAGCCTTATCAGCAGCATAGTGGTTTAGCCCCTCGGGCTCAGAAGTTCAGCACTGTCAGCGTGTTCTACACGCGAGAAGCCTGACGGCGCCTACCAGGGATCCCGTCCAAGCAGAAGCTACAAACTACTACCTATAGTCCTTAAAGGCATTGCCACTGCAGTATTACTTCATCTGCCGCCCGGGCCGGATTGCCACGAGCACAGGGTGGCCGGGAGACGGACCCTGAGCTCACAAGCTCACGGCGCCTGCACTCCTGGAGCAGAACTCTCCGGCAGCAGCGCGCCGCGCGCCGCCAGCTCCCAGCCCACTACACCATATCACAGACAACAGTTAGACACACACACGCGCGCGCGCGCGCGCGCTTCCGCACACACACACACGCCTCCGCACTCGGTGAACACTATCGTCAAGGGCAGTACAAGGCAAGGCACGGGACGGCCGGCCGCACCTCTGTCCGGCAGCTCTGCAGCGCCGGGCCCCGCGGCGACGGCGGTGCCGCGGGGCCCGAGTTTCAGTGTGTCATCTCACCGCTAGGTGGCAGTAGTGTGGGCGCGGCGCCGGGAGCGCGGCCGCCGGGTCCGGTGGCGAATGCAGCGTGACAGCTCGGCCGTATCGATGTCATGCAGCTGACAGTTGAGCCGGGACCGCCAGACCTGCCGGCGCAGAGGACAGAGGACAGAGGGGTGAGACATCCCCTCTCTCCACTCAGAGCAGGGCAAGAGAGAGGGTGAGAGTACGTCCCTCCCTCTACTCAGAGCAGGGTGAGAGGGGTGAGCCGTCCCTTCCTCTACTCAGAGAAGGGTGAGAGGGGTGGGCCGTCCCTCCCTCTACTCAGAGCAGGGTGAGAGGGGTGAGCCGTCCCTTCCTCTTACTCAGAGAAGGGTGAGAGGGGTGAGACGTCCCTTCCTCTTACTCAGAGAAGGGTGAGAGGGGTGAGACGTCCCTCCCTCTACTGAGAGAAGGGGAGAGAGGGGCCAGACATCCCCTCATTTCACTCAGAGCAGGGTGAGAGGGGTGAGCCGTCCCTTCCTCTACTCAGAGAAGGGTGAGAGGGGTGGGCCGTCCCTCCCTCTACTCAGAGCAGGGTGAGAGGGGTGAGCCGTCCCTTCCTCTTACTCAGAGAAGGGTGAGAGGGGTGAGACGTCCCTTCCTCTTACTCAGAGAAGGGTGAGAGGGGTGAGACGTCCCTCCCTCTACTGAGAGAAGGGGAGAGAGGGGTCAGACATCCCCTCATTTCACTCAGAGCAGGGTGAGAGGGGTGAGCCGTCCCTTCCTCTACTCAGAGAAAGGTGAGAGGGGTGAGCCGTCTCTCCCTCTACTCAGAGCAGGGTGAGAGGGGTGAGCCGTCCCTTCCTCTTACTCAGAGAAGGGTGAGAGGGGTGAGACGTCCCTCCCTCTACTCAGCGTAGGGTACGAGAGGGTGTCCCTCCACTCAGAGCAGGGTGAGAGGGTGAGGCGTCCCTCCTCCACTCAGGACAGAACAGAGGTCAGATACCCCCTTCTGAGTGACACCCCGGTTAGGACAGGATGAGACATCCCTTCCTCCACTCCAATCCACAAACTTGTCCCATCAGTCAGACAGCGAAGGAAAGCATACACGAGGTACCCATAGGCCTTCGAGCTTGTGGCAGCTATATTCTCGTCAGCCACCGCTGCCCCCGCCCCGCCGCTGACGCGGGAGGATCCCCCTCCCCGGTCTGCAGCCGGCAGCTGACCTTGACCGTCTTGTCGTCGGAGACGGTGACCATCATGCCTGGGTCGACCGGGTTGAACGCCACAGCGTTGACCACGTCCTGGTGCGGGTACCGGCTCACACAGGCGGCGTGGTGGCGGTCCCACAGGTAGGCGTGCTTGTCCTCCGCACCGCTGGGGGGGGGGGGGGGGGGGGGGGCACAGGCACGGATGGTCAGTGACGGTGAACTGACATCATCATGTGGTAAGTGTACACACGCACGCACGCACGCACGCACGCACGCACGCACGCACGCACGCACGCACGCACGCACGCACGCACGCACGCACGCACGCACGCACGCACGCACGCACGCACGCACGCACGCACGCACGCACACACGAGTGTTACCGTCCCAGGTCTCCGAGTTGGAGTTGTGAGGGACAGATGGAATGAGTTGTAAGGGACAGATGGAATGAGAGTTTGGGTCTTAGATCACTGCCGGCAATCACCCACACCCTGGCAGACACAGTGACAAGACGGTGACATGAGTGCGTTTATACGGAGCGGGGTGAGGGATGTTTCGTCGCTGAACATCACATACCTGGCCACAAAGTGTTTGGTGACGTCGACAAACAGGAAGAAACAGCCGTCGTTACAGGTGTAGGCTCGGTGAGCTCTGTACGACTTGCCGATCTGCTTCTTGGTCGCCTGCCGTGCAGGACAGAGGAGCAGTCGCCAGTTAGTCCAGCTATATAACGCATCTGGGGGTCGCGTTATCACACATCGCACTCGAACAACTGAAATTATCTAGGTTTTGCATACAATACTCTACTTTTCCCTGGCAGCTACGTGCGCTTTTCGATACAATACAATTTCGCAAATGACGTTATACTTTATGAACAGGCGCTTCAGTAGAATACGAAGAGAGTTTCGCAAAACGGTGCATGATATATGCAAAATTAATTCCATTATTTGCACACACAAACAAAAACTGGATATAAGGAATCTCATAGTTCTGTGACAATCTAGCCGCCATGTATAAAATATGACAGTACAATGCATACTATCTTATCGTTTCTCAGCGCCAACATGGTCTGAGTAGCAGGCCCCTGCAGCACCATCAATTGACGGATGATGTCAAGCCCTCGGCCAGAGCGCATCAACCGTACGCAACATACGTCAGGTCCACTCTGATGCCGTGCTGATGCGCTGACGCGCTGACGCGCTGACGTACCACGTCGATGACGTGAATGTCGATCTCCCTGGCGATCGGCGGCGGATCGTGCGGGTTCTGAATGACGTAGTTCTCCGGCCACGGACGGGTGTTGACGAACAGATACCTGCCGCCGCACCACAGACGTCGCCGACAGAGATCAGCCCTGAGTCTCAAGTCATAACACGGCGTGGGTGGCACCGTGCCGCCGCCGAAACACAGCTCTTAACTGTGTAGTGTAGACCCTCTGGTTCTGTCTAATCACCTTCCACAAGGATGCCCTCGCCCAGACGTCACCACAAATCGATAACGCTGCGGGACATCACCCAGCCGCGACGTGTCCACTAAATATAATCTTGCCAGTAATAGTTCAGCGAATATGTTCAGCACACAGTGCATACTGGCCGGTAGAGTCGGTACACAACTGCCGAGCCACATCATCCCGAACCCCCGGCCGTGCCACAAAGTTCCTCACCTCTGGATGGGGCTGAGACACACCTCTGGTTGTGACTGAGACACCTCTAGTTGGAACTGAGACACGCCTCTGGTTGGGGCTGAGACACGCCTCTGGTTGGGGTTGAGACACACCTCTGGTTGGGGCTGAGACACACCTCTGGTTGGGGTTGAGACACACCTCTGGTTGGGGCTGAGACACACCTCTGGTTGGGGTTCAGACACCTCTGGTTGGGGCTGAGACATACCTCTGGTTGGGGCTGAGACACACCTCTGGTTGGGGCTGAGACACACCTCTGGTTGGGGTTGAGACACCTCTGGTTGGGGCTGAGACATACCTCTGGTTGGGGCTGAGACACACCTCTGGTTGGGGCTGAGACACACCTCTGGTTGGGGTTGAGACACACCTCTGGTTGGGGTTGAGACACACCTCTGGTTGGGGCTGAGACACACCTCTGGTTGGGGCTGAGACACACCTCTGGTTGGGGCTGAGACACACCTCTGGTTTGGGCTGAGACACATGCCGATGATGTGGCCGTGCAGGTCGATGACGTGGTCCACCTGGTCGAACTGGTCACTGACGGCCTCCCAGTCGCTATAGTCGGGCTCGGGCGGCGGAACGCCGGCAGCGCGCAGCTCCTCGTGCAGCTGCTCGGCGCGCCGCCGGACCTCGACCCGCTCCTTCAGCGAGGGGCCCGGCGCGATCCGAGTCTGGATCCGGAACCCGTCCAGACGCTTGAAGCCTGCCACGCGCCCGCAGAAGAGTGGGAAGAGGTCAGCCGGGGACACACAGCAGAGTCGCCGATACACAGGGTGTGTGTGTGTGTGGGGGGGGGGGGTACAAAACAACGTTACACATGACGTGGCAAAAATACAAACTGGCGAACTACGCAATACCGTATATACCGGGTGATCATTATTGAATGAAATACATTTTCGATGTCACATGCGCATAAAATGTCACGTGCGCACAATTTGTGTGTGTGTGTGTGAAGCTAACATAAGGACATTTTGTTTTCTATCATTACTTCAATACCAACTGCGACGGTAGCATAAGTATGCCCTCGCCTTCATCAAGTCCGATTCGGCCCTACCGGCAAATCTCGCCTTTTAGCCAAGATCAAGCAAGCTGGGTCATCTTGAAGTTCGAGAAGTTAAAGAACTTGAGCGACGTACGGAGAGCCTTCCGACATAAATTCTTCCCGAAGAATCCTAGAAATGTACCCCAGCTCACGATGTTCCAGCGGTTCGTTAACCGCTTCGAGACCTCCGGCGCGGTCCGTCCCCTCACCGCTCGGGGTCCCAGACGAGCAACCGATGAAGAGGTGGAGATGGCGAAGGAGTTCTTAAAGCCCATCCCAAGGCCCACGTACGAGAGTCTTCAGGACATTTTTTAATGTCTTTTGGGAAGGTGTGCATGATTCTCCACAAAACAAAATTCCAATGGAAAACGTGCCGTCCTCTCCTCACAACAGTCCTCTCTACCGAGTACCGACAACATGGCGTCGAGACTGGCTGCGTGCACCTTCTGGCTCAGTCACGAAGAAGACTGGTTTGAGCGGGTTATATTGAGTAACAAGAAGTGGTTCTTGCTCCACCAAGCACCAAACAGAAAAAGGCTGTCTACTGGGCACCAATGAACCCGCAGAAGATCGCCCCCATGCCAGAAGGCCCATGGGACGAAGGTCATACGTAGCCCGGGTGGGAATTGTCGACGGCAAGTCCCTCCTGCCAGTCCATTGGCTCGAGAGGCCGGTCAACGGTAGCACCTACTCAGAGATGCTGGAGACGGTGATGTGGCCAGCCGTTCGTGCCCAAACAACCCGAAGAGGGTACTGGTTTCAGCAGGATGGCGCGTCTTCTCACGTCTCACCCTCAGTGATGTAGTTCCTGAGGTCGAAGTTCGGCGATCGGCTGATCTCCCGCAGGACTCAGCATCATTGGCCACCGTACAGTCCGGCTCTGTCCTGCCTGGACTTCAGCGTCTGGCCTCAAGCCGTGGATGACGTCGTCAGTCGCAAGCCCCAGATCCTGAAGCAGCTGAAGGCGATCGTGGAAAACTTCGCCCGCAACATGGACGAGGACCAGCTGAGGCGGATGGTGCGTCACACCCGACGCCGAGCCGAGCTTTGCTGCGCGGAGGAGGGTGGACACTTTGGACACCTGTTGTAGAGGAGCGCTGAACAAGAGATGAGCTGCGTTTTGATGACAACAAATCTCCCACCTTAGGCTATATACTCATGGGCGAGTCGAATGATTAACGTTCGCCATGGACGAGACGCGTGGCGTCGAGCCTATGGCGAAATTGCATCATTGGAAGAGCCCATGAATTGATTTGTCATGCAACTCAACAATTGAATTCATTTTTCAAGCCTTCATTCAAGCCTCGCCCATAGCAAAGTAAGCACCCAATGGCCCAATGGGGATCACCTTTTAGATAATTGAACTGCCCATGATTACATCCAAGAGACCATGACGAGTTTTGATCATAGGAAGTTACATATGAACACGAGTCATTATGGAACATGGTCTTTCAGTTGCATGATAAATTCCAATCATGTGCGTTTGTTGTGGTTGAATCTATAATATATGTCTGTGACTGTGGTTTACTTTATTTCATTATCCAATGCTCACCCGGTACTTATACACGTTCTGACCGTGTTATCGGCGACAAATATGCAAGGACTGCCGCAGGTTTGTTTGTAACTAGCGTGACCACTGTTTAGGCAATTATTTCGCTGTGCAGGACGGTTGAGAACAAAAACTGACCGGAAAATACATAAAGATGAAATATTTTTGTTTTACATTAGATCATAGAGATACATACAATAGTTACACACACAATGACTGAGCAAAGTTGACTGAACAGGCTGAGCGAACTGACTGAGGGAGCATTCTCACCAATTTGATGCGGGGTGTACGTTTTTGAGCCAGTTGTGAATATCAAATATTTCACCCGCTGCTTCTCCTCTTTCTGTGACTGTAACAAACAGGAAATCTTCAGCTACGCTCAGAAACATGCGATTCCTCTCAGCGGTACACATCAATTCACAACATACAAGCACAGTGTCCGATTTGGCAAACGTTGCACGCCGTGGACGGGCTGACAGACCAGTTGATGCGAGAGACGAGTGATGACTTTCAACTTCAGGTACATTGTTGGTATGCATTCCTGTGAGCGCGTTGGCGTTTACTTCGAATCAGAACAAACAGCGCCCGAGAGCCAAGAGTTCCTATTGTTTTGCGATTCCCATTAAACACGTATACGTACAAGGTACATCGCCTAGCGACGATATGTGATAAATTAGCATCAAACTGCGTACTAAGATGAGGGCAGACCGCGATGTTGAACAGTCAGCACGGAGGCTGAGTGTGAGTCTGAATACCAGCGGACTCACCGGTCCCAGGGTCGGCAGGTCCCCGGCTCCGTCTCCGGCCCCGGCCTGCCGCCTCGACTCCTCAGTCTCCTCAGTCTCCTCAGTCTCGGCCGTCTGCGGGACCGTCGCCTCCCTCCAGTTCAGTCCCACCCAGCGCTGACCGAGCGGCGGCGGCGCTCCGGCTCGGGACACAGGGTTTCCGGACTGACCGGCCGGTCGGCCGCGCGGCGCCGCGCCGTCCCACACCACAGAGGGCAGCACCGAGAACTCGGCGATCCGCAGCATCCGGCAGAAGCTGACGTTGCCGTTGAAGAAGCGGAACATGGGCTGGACGATGGCGATGTGCTCAGATGTGATCTCCTGGTTCGCCTGGAAATGGAGAGGAGGGGAGGGGAACTGAACACTGAACAGCCACACGAATATTCGTATAGTCGTATATTCACGGTCGTGGGGTTATCCACTAAAGTAGTGGCTATTAAGCCCCGAGTCAAAATGGGAAACACAATGGGAGGGGACAACTGACACTCACAATCGCTCTAAAACACTGAGAGGTGAGGTAGGATAGGAGTACGCAGGGTACGCAATACGCAGGATACCCCCAGAGTACGCAGGGGGTAAGGGTACACACCAGCTGTTTCATCTTATCAGTAACGTTGGAGCAACGCCATTTAGTGCCATAGGCAAGCCACCATTGCATTCACAAGGCATCCAAATTTAGGCGCGCTGCGGCTTCATTTGTCGTTCTGAGGCACGTCTTATTTTACAACTGCGCCGCACAACTCTGCAGTTCCTATTCCAGCCCATAGATGTCTCTCCAAGATAACGCCTAATGCATGCTGCGCCGCACAACTCTGCAGTTCCTATTCCAGCCCATAGATCTCTCCAAGATAACGCCTAATGCATGCTGTGCTGCACAACTCTGCAGTTCCTATTCCAGCCCATAGATGTCTCTCCAAGATAACGCCTAATACATGCTGCGCCGCATAACTATTCAGTCTCCCTCCTATTCCAGCCCATAAATGTCTCTCAAACATAACGCCTAATACATGCTGCGCCGCACAACTATTCAGTTGCTATTTCAGCTCATAGATGTCTCGCAAAGATAACGCCTAATACATGCTGCGCCCCACAACTCTGCAGTTCCTATTCCGGCCCATAGATGTCTCTCAAACATAACGCCTAATACATGCTGCGCCGCACAACTATTCAGTTGCTATTTCAGCTCATAGATGTCTCGCAAAGATAACGCCTAATACATGCTGCGCCCCACAACTCTGCAGTTCCTATTCCGGCCCATAGATGTCTCTCCAAGATAACGCCTAATACATGCTGCGCCGCATAACTATTCAGTCTCCCTCCTATTCCAGCCCATAAATGTCTCTCAAACATAACGCCTAATACATGCTGCGCCGCACAACTATTCAGTTGCTATTTCAGCTCATAAATGTCTCGCAAAGATAACGCCTAATACATGCTGCGCCCCACAACTCCGCAGTTCTTATTCCAGTCTATACCTACTAAAACCATACACCCTTCCGTGAGTTCCATCTAATCGGATTCCGCCCCCCCCCCCCCATGTTTTTCGCAGATATCTCCAGAACGGCTGGGAGCAGGCCCATGCAATTTTGGGACTTTTCATAGAATTGAATACCGCATTTGGAGTCAAAATTTTGAGTTCTTAACCTGAACAGAGGCGGTTCCAGGGCACAGTTTTGGGTGGGTTCGGAGGCGACATTTGGCGATAATACGGAAATGCGATCTTCACGGTTTCTTCCTAACTGCCTCAAGTATCAAGGAGTTACATCGGTTTACGGTGATTGCAGCAAGTGCAAATTAGTTGATGTTAATGCAATATCATAAAAATTGCATGGCAGAGGCGGTTTCAGGGGCTTTAAAAGGGGGGGGGGGGGTTCCAGGAAGTATTCAATGCTTGGCGGGAAGCCAATAGAGCGTAAGGGGCATTTATAGCTATCAAGATGTAAAAGATAGCTTCTGCTTCCATTATTTGCATAATTTATTACATATAGAGTTTCAAGGGCGTGTTCAGGCACATGAAAATGGGGGTGACTGACATGGTGATGACGATATGCCAGCGATAACGGCGCAATAGACGTTTAGCGTATCATGATATATGCACATATGAGGCCAGAAAAGGGAATAGTCATTTTTTTTTGCAGAGGCGCGCTCAGGAATGGAAGAAAGGGGGTAATATTATTGCAAGGAAACTAAGAGGCATGGGCGCACAATGACATAACATACTGCAGTTTTCGGATGAAACACGCACCACAGGCTACTCTACGAACGATTATAAGATAATAGGCGAGTCCAGGTAGGGTAAAAAGGGGGGGGGGGTAAGCAATGTTAACTGAAGTTGTAAGTGAAATAGTCACTGTTGATTAGTTAGTGTCATAATAGCAGATAATATACTTATCAAAAGGTCTTGCGCCGCCCCAGTTTGGATCCTGGATACGCCTATGATGAAGTACAACATGCAAAAAGGAACTATCTACGATCAGTAACATATTTATAGTGCTGGGTAGCAACTTGTCTGCGGTTAATATTTTTCCAATTTGACCTCCCTTTTTCACTAACCTGGTACCGCCTATGGCAAAACATATTATTTATAACTGTGTTGTCTAATGTCACAATCACATACCATTTCATTTATTAAAAAAACATCAAAAAATGGTTTTATTACGCATTTGCTTCACCCCCATATTGAGTGACCTGCACACGCCTATGATTTTTGCATTTTCAAACGTCACCGTCATATATCAATTTCCAATTCAATCTCTATCGATTCCTATTAGTTGTGTTAAAATCGGTTGATAAACATGAAAGCTATGTTGGATCAAAAATACCACTACAATTTGTAGTTTTTGCCCCCCTGTTGCCCCCCTATCCAAAATTTAGATTTTATTATTTAAAAATGTAGATCGTGTTGAGGGGAACCAAACACCGTTTCGTTTTTGAAAATCGGACAGGTAGATCTCGAGATCTCCGGGGGGGGGGGCGGAATCCGCCCCCCCCCCCCCCTGTTACAAATAGGGGTAGCCAGGAGCCTGTTACAAATAGGGTTAACCCGTTAACACACATTTGGGTGGGGGGGGGGGACATCTTGATCCGCTAACCCGTTGACCCGGTAACCCATCGCTATTTTCCAGGAGATAACTCAGAACTCTGAAGCAAGTTTATCCCGACCCCTTAAGAATTAGGTGCCCTGAGGAGTAAGATGTTCACCGCATAGTTGGCTATTTTCCCGCTTACCTCCTTTGGTATCTCATACAGCAAGAGCTGAAACAATGGGTGTGCCGACAGAACTTCTAAGGAATTACTTCTAACTACAGAACTTCCAAGTCAAAACCTACACGCGTCAAAACTGCCAATGGAAAAACTTCTAATAGAAAGCTTCTTCGCGTCAAAACTTCCAAAGCAAAAACTTCCAAGCGTCAAAACTTCTAAAGCCAAAATTTCTTCGCGACAAAACTTCCAATGAAATTACATTAAATTCTAAAACTTCTAAGCGACAAAACTTATAATGGCAAAACTTCCAACCGTCAAAACTTCCAAAGCCAAAACTTCTTCGAGACAAACTTCCAATGAAATAACTTCCAATCCCAAAACTTCTAATCGACAAAACTTCTAATGACAAAACTTCCAAGCGACAAAACTTCCAACCGTCAAAACTTCCAAAGCAAAAACTTCTCCGCGACAAAACTCCCAGTGAAATATCTTCCTATTCGAAAACTTCTACGTGTGCGTATTTCAGTTTCCCGCTATGTAATTGCCAAAAGTTTGCCGAATGCTTGCGGTGCGTTACCAAAAAACAACGATTTGACGATCCCCGTGGACCAGTTGTCTACAAGATGGTCGGGGGGGGGTCCGGGGGCGGGGGGCGGTAGGTTCCGCAGCGCAGCGAGCGAATGCGAGCGGAGCGTTCTAAACTTGGCTCCCTGCGACCGCAATTGCTGTAAAGGTTAGGTCAGGTTCGATTATGTTATTACAATATTGTTTCCTGCCACATCCTGAACCATGGGGATCGTCAAATCGCTGGTTTTGGGTAACGCATAACAGTTTCCTACTTGATTCTGGCAATTACAAGCTTTGACTCATGGAAGTTTTTGCATTGGAAGTTCTGGCATTAGAAGTTTTGACTCTTGTAAGTTTTTGCATTGGAAGTTATTTCATTAGAAGTTTTGTCGCTCATAAATTTGTTCATTAGAAGTTTTGACGCTAAGAAGTTTTGACGCTAAGAAGTTTTGACGCTTAGAAATTTTGCATTGGAAATTTTGACGCTTGTAAGTTTTTGCACTGGAAGTTTTTGCATTACAAGTTTTGTCGCTTAGAAGTTTTTTCCATTAGAAGTTTTGACTTAGTTGACGCTAAGAAGTTTTGACGCTTAGAAGTTTTTGCATTGGAAGTTTTGATGCTTGTAAGTTTTGGCATTGGAGTTATTTCATTAGAAGTCTTGTTGCTTGGAAGTGTTTTCATTAGAAGTTTTGACAGTTAGAAGTTTTGACGCATATACATTTTGCCTATGGAAGTTTTGGTTTGGAAATTTTGACGTTAGAAGTTCTGCATTAGAAGTTTTGACGTGGAACCCAAACAATGACCATCTCACAGTCGGAACATCTCCGAATCCTAACGCGTTCAGCGCCAGTTACCAACTGACCCCGGCCGCCCGCCGTCCGGTCAGACCGGTCACGTGACATGTCAGCCGGCCAGCCAATCAGAGAGTCGGGCCGGCGGGCGGAGGTCGGCCAATCAGAGCCGGTCGGCGGCCGGCCGGCCGGTAGGCCGCCGCGGACACAAGAGGCTCTTCAAATAGTAAGTTATATTTTGTCCTGCGATCTAATACTTGGTACTGACAAAATGTCCATCAGAACGACATGTTGATTGTTGATCGCCCCCACTCCTGTCTTCGTTTATGACACTGGACGTTCAATACGTAACAAGTTACCGTGGCTCGGCAGTTCACCGGTTTAGTTACCGTGGCTCGGCAGTTTACCGGTTTAGTTACCGTGGTTCGGGAGTTTACCGGTTTAGTTACCGTGGTTCGGGAGTTTACCGGTTTTGTTACCGTGGCTCGGCAGTTTACCGGTTTAGCAACCGTGGCTCGGCAGTTTACCGGTTTAGCAACCGTGGCTCGGCAGTTTACCGGTTTAGTTACCGTGGCTCGGCAGATTACCGGTTTGGTGACCGTCTCTCGGCAGCTGTTACCTTGTTGAGCCACAGTTTGGACTCTGAGATGGCGCTGGCCCGGCTGAGCCAGCGCAGTTCTCCGGAGATGACGTACTCCTTGTTGAACCAGGTGCCGAAGATGTCGTACGGCTTGTTATGTATGCGACACTGCAGCTCAAACTCCTCTGTAACGGAGCACACCGGCCCACTCAGCTGCCAAGCAGGCATAGGCATACCCAGGGGGGGGGGGGGCAAACGGGACAATTGCCCCCTCCTGAAGGTCCGTGTGTGCCCGCCCCCTTTGGTCAAAAATGAATGATTTTTTCGATTTTTTTAGAAGAAAAATGCTGAAAATATGCCCCTTTAAAAATATAGTGGGCCAAATCCGGCGTTTTTTTTTATGGGTGGGGCACCTTATGCCCCCCCCCCCCCCCTGATCAAAATTTGCCCCCTCCTGGAGTGAATCCTGGGTACGCCACTGGAAACATGACAATCGGCTACCCGTCTGCTGAACAGGTGATCAAAATAAATCACCTACAAAGCACGACAGAACACCTCCTGCAAGTGATCACCCATGCATCTGTCTGAAAACAATGCTTATAGACAATTAAAGCCTGCATTTCTAACCATTAATTACGTTCTTAGTCAAACCATACGCAATGAACTCAGCAAGCAATACACCAACACAAGCTCTACTCCAGCCAGGGCAGGGTGGACCCACTGTCAATGGAGCTGGAGAGCATGACGAACCCACCGTCCACGGTGAAGATGGCGATCTCCCCTGTGACGCTGTTGTCGCCGAAGTGCACCCCGGATACCAGCAGGAGCGTGTCGTCGGCGTTAAACTCGGAGAACTGCGTGTACTTCCACGAGAAGATGCGCATGTCGCGTTGGTGCCGGATCCGTACCGGGTGGTCCGCCGCGTCCCACAGCTGGCAGGCAGGGGCCGGCGTCAGGAGACAGGGCGACCTAGTCGCAGACTCAGGCTCAGTCACTAGCATCACATTCCCAAGAACGCACACGTCCAAACGGGACACCTAACATGACTTGATACGCACCATGCCAAACCGTACCTCTCCAACCCACAGCACCAACGGATAGGCACTAAACCAAGCCGTGCCTGTGCCACCGGTCGGCCTGCCAGAGGACACCACGTACCAGCACGAACCCGTCCTTGGAGCAGGTGGCGAAGTGTAGTCCGTTGTGTGAGAAGGAGACGTGCAGCACCTGGTGGTTGTGGTCGCGCAGCTCGTCCGTCAGGTAGCACGGGGTCGTCTCCACGATCCGCCGGTACTCGCCGCGCCACGACACACTGCCGCCTGGCGGTCAGACGGGGAACTAACCAGCGGCTCCGGGACCACGAACACACCGTCGTCTGGTGGTCAAAAGGGGAACTATGCAGCCGCCGGTCACCAGCCGCCGGGACTCAGCGGACAACAGAATGATATTTCCACTCTACTCCCGATTACCGTGCTATGCTCACCGTACACTCGAAAACAGATCTCATTCTACCGACTGTGTTCACCGTCACCACTCACTGGTTTTGGTGGTCTTGGGCAGCCGGCAGGAGCCACTGTACAGGCCGAAATCCTCGGTGAACTTGTGTTTCCAGAGACAGATGTCCTGCGTGGCGCCGGCCCAGCCGCGGCACACCCGGGCACAGCAGCCGATCGAGCTCACGTCCAGGTAGGAGAATATCTGACCACCGGGCACAATACACACATCAGCCTCAAGTTACCACACAGTTTTCAGATATATATTCAATCAGAGACATCGAATAAGTGACATTTATGAAGCCATAACAGTCACTCAGCAAACTGCTTTGTGCGGATGCCCAATGCCCAAATGTCATGTGACCAGCATCATTTTGTTACAAGTAGCCACTGCTGACACCAATAGAATGGTAAAATCACTTGGTCTGTTGGTAACATCACTTGGTCTTTAAGCAACATGATTACAATTGTGTGGATAGTGAGGAAAAAACAGGAGCCTGAATATAACTACTCTAGTATGTTTGCCATCAGACACTGCCGAGACAATGTCAAAGTAAATTATAACGGGTGTCCACTATGAATCCGGACGCAGTTTAACGTTTCCTAACATCGCCAGCAATTATTATAGTAAGTGTCGCAATTATTATAGTAAGTGTCGCACCTTAACAGAAAGCGTGTTATAAATACTATGCACGTTTGCAATCAAAATATAATTATCTTGACTCTAACGAAAACGACAGTTAAAATGGCAGCCCTCGACAGGAAGCAGGTCCGCGCACTCATCGCAAATTGTGTCAACAAAATCCTGACAAACATCTCATTCGGAATCATTTCATGGAGTGCCCATAACCCTATGTATGACATACTGAGGCGTATGGATGTGCGAGGTAGCACTGGTCTGGCTGGTCATATCACCCCGGGGCATCACGCGCCCAGTCTTCTGCAAGAGTATGGCAACGATAAACCGTGAATTTTATCGGAAACAATGCATTCAAAAGGCATTGGTGCCGCTTATGGAGACCAACTACACAAACAAGGGCTATGTGTTCTGGCCCGATCTCGCCAGTTCGCATTACGCGAAGGAAACGCTCGCGCTGCTCAACAAACTGGAGGTGCCCCATGTGACGAAGACGAGCAACCCTCCAAACCAGCCCCCACCAGTAACAGTTGGCAGCACTCGGGCGTTTGGGCGTTAACACCCTACTACACCATAGGGTTATCATGTTAAATCGATGATTTTCAGACGAGGCTGGCTCGTAACCTATGGTACATATTTTAAATCCGACTTCTGGAACAGATAGCTACAAGCCTTAGCTACAACGTTTCTATTTACCATTTTTCGATATTCCGGGCATAAAAGGGTTAAATGGGCTTGGAGGTAAAACAAAATGTCGGAACGACCGCTGACCGCTTCCAAATGCTACTACAGGTACTGAAATATACATTACTTTGACTACTACTTCGTAGTAGAATTTAATATGACCTTCCAAATGCTACTACATGTACTGAAATATACACTACTTCAACTACTACTTCGTATATTTGCTGGAGTTTAATTCAATAAATACATATATAATCTATGGAAATACAAGTTATTGATAGCAAACAATACCTTTAATTTATAATAAACAAAAACAATTACGATACAAAATATATCTTGTCTAATTAATTTGGGCATTACATTCCTTACTGTTCTACCCGTTGTTCTATTAGCCTGCTCCAAACTGTCCTCAGCTGCGTCCCATTGAGGACATATGGGACTTTTAAAGCAGAAAGTGTACGAAAGAGACTGGAAGGCTACCACAGAGGCAAAACTCATCGCCAGAATCCGAAGAGTTTTGAAATCATTGGACTCGCAAGTTGCGCGGACCATGATGTTGAGCGTCCCCGCGCGGGTGCGCGAGGCGGCCACGTATGGAGCTTCGGCTGCACTCCACTGATGTATCATGCAAATACAAAGTGTGAGCTTTCCAATGGTGTCTTACTTATTTTTATCATCCAACTCGAAATACATGTAATTTAGTCGCGTCCGGATCCATAATGGACACCCGTTATAAGACACAGATGAATGGAAATGTATTTGCTTTGATTGAATATTTTGGAATAACCCCTGACATCTTTGTCCCGTTCTGGTATCACAGTGAATAGGCGCTAACATCTATCACGCATGATTTTCTATGTACTGACCTGAGCCAACACTTCATGAGGGAGGGTGCTCCACATTGAGTCCAGCTGAAAAACAACATATGTCTGAAGTAACCAGAAGACACAAGGGAGGGTGCTCCACATTGAGTCCAGCTGAAAAACAACACAAGTCTGAAGTAACCAGAAGACACGAGGGAGGGTGCTCCACATTGAGGCCAGCTGAAAAACAACACAAGTCTGAAGTAACCAGAAGACACGAGGGAGGGTGCTCCACATTGAGTCCAGCTGAAAAACAACACAAGTCTGAAGTAACCAGAAGACATGAGGGAGGGCGCTCCACATTGAGTCCAGCTGAAAAACAACACAAGTCTGAAGTAACCAGAAGACACGAGGGAGGGTGCTCCACATTGAGGCCAGCTGAAAAACAACATATGTCTGAAGTAACCAGAAGACACGAGGGGGTGCTCCACATTGAGTCCAGCTGAAAAACAACACAAGTCTGAAGTAACCAGAAGACACGAGGGAGGGTGCTCCACATTGAGGCCAGCTGAAAAACAACACAAGTCTGAAGTAACCACAAGACATGAGGGGGGGGGGGGGGCTCCACATTGAGGCCAGCTGAAAAACAACATATGTCTGAAGTAACCAGAAGACACGAGAGGGTGCTCCACATTGAGTCCAGCTGAAAAACAACACAAGTCTGAAGTAACCAGAAGACACGAGGGAGGGTGCTCCACATTGAGTCCAGCTGAAAAACAACACAAGTCTGAAGTAACCAGAAGACATGAGGGAGGGTGCTCCACATTGAGGCCAGCTGAAAAACAACACAAGTCTGAAGTAACCAGAAGACACGAGGGAGGGTGCTCCACATTGAGGCCAGCTGAAAAACAACATATGTCTGAAGTAACCAGAAGACATGAGGGAGGGTGCTCCACATTGAGTCCAGCTGAAAAACAACACAAGTCTGAAGTAACCAGAAGACACGAGGGAGGGTGCTCCACATTGAGGCCAGCTGAAAAACAACATATGTCTGAAGTAACCAGAAGACATGAGGGAGGGTGCTCCACATTGAGTCCAGCTGAAAAACAACACAAGTCTGAAGTAACCACAAGACATGAGGGAGGGTGCTCCACATTGAGGCCAGCTGAAAAACAACATATGTCTGAAGTAACCAGAAGACATGAGGGAGGGTGCTCCACATTGAGTCCAGCTGAAAAACAACACAAGTCTGAAGTAACCAGAAGACACGAGGGAGGGTGCTCCACATTGAGGCCAGCTGAAAAACAACATATGTCTGAAGTAACCAGAAGACATGAGGGAGGGTGCTCCACATTGAGTCCAGCTGAAAAACAACACAAGTCTGAAGTAACCACAAGACATGAGGGAGGGTGCTCCACATTGAGTCCAGCTGAAAAACAACACAAGTCTGAAGTAACCAGAAGACATGAGGGAGGGTGCTCCACATTGAGGCCAGCTGAAAAACAACACAAGTCTGAAGTAACCAGAAGACATGAGGGAGGGTGCTTCCACATTGAGTCCAGCTGAAAAACAACACAAGTCTGAAGTAACCACAAGACATGAGGGAGGGTGCTCCACATTGAGTCCAGCTGAAAAACAACACAAGTCTGAAGTAACCAGAAGACACGAGGGAGGGTGCTCCACATTGAGTCCAGCTGAAAAACAACACAAGTCTGAAGTAACCAGAAGACACGAGGGGGTGCTCCACATTGAGTCCAGCTGAAAAACAACACAAGTCTGAAGTAACCAGAAGACACGAGGGAGGGTGCTCCACATTGAGGCCAGCTGAAAAACAACACAAGTCTGAAGTAACCAGAAGACACGAGGGAGGGCGCTCCACATTGAGTCCAGCTGAAAAACAACACAAGTCTGAAGTAACCAGAAGACACGAGGGAGGGTGCTCCACATTGAGGCCAGCTGAAAAACAACATATGTCTGAAGTAACCAGAAGACACGAGGGGGTGCTCCACATTGAGTCCAGCTGAAAAACAACACAAGTCTGAAGTAACCAGAAGACATGAGGGAGGGTGCTCCACATTGAGTCCAGCTGAAAAACAACACAAGTCTGAAGTAACCAGAAGACACAAGGGAGGGTGCTCCACATTGAGTCCAGCTGAAAAACAACACAAGTCTGAAGTAACCAGAAGACACAAGGGAGGGTGCTCCACATTGAGTCCAGCTGAAAAACAACACAAGTCTGAAGTAACCAGAAGACATGAGGGAGGGTGCTCCACATTGAGTCCAGCTGAAAAACAACACAAGTCTGAAGTAACCAGAAGACACGAGGGAGGGTGCTCCACATTGAGGCCAGCTGAAAAACAATAAAACAAGTCTGAAGTAACCAGAAGACACGAGGGGGGTACTCCACATTGAGTCCAGCTGAAAAACAACGGGAATAAATTAATCACGTCACCGAAATGACTAACTTCATCACCGTAAATTACTTAAAACCACCGAAACATCACAACATATTGAGGATTTCGGCCGATGGACTTCTTTAACAAATATTTCAACTGGCTCCAAGGGTTAGTTAGGTTAGGTTAGGATAAAGGCTTGATAAACAAAATGTGATGCTTTAACATGGAAGTCAATGAGAAAGTGGTAATTTCGGTGATGGATTAATACATTTCGGTGATAGATGAATACCCTGCCAAAAACAACACAACGTCTGAAGTAACCAGAAGAAACAGGAGCAGAGTAGACAACAACAATTATACATTCCAACTTTCAAACTGACAGCTACATAGGTACACAGTTAGTTCCTTTAGCAGAATAGGTTTTTAAACATAGTTCTTGAATTAGTGCAATTAAATTATAGCCTTGAATAAGAATGGCAAACAACAATGCAATGCTCATAATAAAAATCCTGTATGATGGTACCCGGTATAACCCAGTCACTTGACATGAAAACTGTGCTTCAATAATTGGCAAGCTGTGTTTATTTTTTCATAACATAACATGTATCATAACAGGTAAGAATAAACTAAGAATATCCAATGCTAAACAAGGTCAATGTGGCAATAGTTTATGCAGTGATGAATGGCAATATCCAACTTCATAATTCCCACCTTAACCAGTTATTTGAAAGCAAACTTACCCAATCTTGTTGAAACATTTCTTCATCTGAATTGTAGTCCATTCTCAATATTATTCAGACCTTTGATGCACTTGCAGTAAATCCAGTAGTTGATTATCTTGCAAAGCTCACCATCTGTTCAGATGTGACAACAATACCAGCATTGTAATGCTATATGATTGAATCATAGTCAATCAGACATGTTATAATCACTGCTGTGCAAAATAATATATCTCCCTGTTTTTGTACCTATATTAAAATAAGTCAATATCAGTTATTCGCCTAGCAAGGCTTATGGCACTTATGTAGCTAATACAGGTGAAAATGCATGCAAAAACATCCTAGTAAAAAAAACTTAATGTAATTTAACTAAGAGTGAAATGTACTCAATACCTACCTAATTTGGGTAGGGAGTAGTAAAATGCATGCAAAATGTGTTAGTGCTTTAAACAATGTTCAGCGATACAGACCATATTAACATAAAGGTAAAATTTTACCAGGAATCTGACTCATATTTCATGCATAAATTCAAGACTGGTTATTGATTCAACAATGATTGAATCAATTGGAATCATTCAATCAAATTTCCTTGAATACAAAAAAAAATAATTGATTCACCACCATATCTTTTGATTCATGAATCACAATTGAATCAAAACCTGCATCAAATCAAGGCTGATTGAATCAAAAGATTTAACGATTCTTAACGATTCAAGCACACTGGTGAATTATGCAAATACATCCCAGTGGCTACATTCATTTATACTGAAATAGTATTGCTGTAACAATGTTTTAATGACCATATTTATGTATCCATTTGTATTGATTAGACACAAATTCACCACATATATCTAAATGTTGAATCAAATGTGAATCAATTTTGTTTTATTCTTTGAATCGGAAAGAATCAATTCTCAAAATTTTCTGTGAATTGAACAGTGATTGAATCATTCAGATTCCAAAATGAATCATGATTCCAAAAAAAGTTGAATAAATAACCAGTCTGATTCATAGGCATACACAGGGGGGGGGGGGCAAACAGGACATTTGCAGCCCCTGAAGGTTGGTATGTGCCCCCTTTGGTTGAAAAAATGAATGACTTTTTTTCGGCGATTTTTTTTTAAAATATGCCCTTTTTAAAATATAGTGGGCCAAATCTGGCAAGTTTTTTGGTGGGGGTACTTTATGCCCCTTGAGCAAAAATTGCCCCTCCTGGAGTGAATGCTGGGTATGCTACTGGTCTGATTATTACTAAATTGTGCACTCTCCAATGATTATTTGAGTGTGCTGATTCAAAATCTGATGTCCATTTGTGGGGCAAATGAGCCATAACCTAACATAACCTAAACAACCCTAACTTGTGTAAATAATTATACCATAATGGTTGATTTGCCCAACAAGTATTATATTTGGAATCAGCACACTAAACACACTTGCAGAGTGGAAAATGTATGCATGAAATTGTAGATAGACTCCAGGTAAAATAATACCAAAATAAACAGCAAAGTACAAGTAACATCAACTTGACAAATATATGGAACATATGTCATCTTTATAGCCGAAATGTTCCAAATGAATGAACATTGACATGTGACATGTGACATGGCTTCATTCAACCCATATCAATATAAATATGTAAGAAAACAATGGTGACTCATAAAGGTAATGTCAACATAAGCCTAATTTCATAGCTTTATTTTTACATAAGGCTAGAGACTGTACAGACTATTCACCATTCAAAAATAATAGGTTCAAAATCACACCAAAGGGACTAACCAATATTAGTTCACCACACATATGACCGTGCTTCTTCACCACTTGTGTACCCACAAAACCCATTGTTTTGAAGAGGAAATACTGTTGTATTTAGAAACAGTTGCGCTGGGATCGCGTGATTTTTGTGCTACCAGATAAAGGAAAATATGTCTTCATTGTTAAGCTTTCTGAAGGAATAAGTGATATTCTGACACCTCGCGCTGGGTGCTCGTCCTATATGAAACTATTTTGTATGTTTCCACCTGCGGGCTGCGTAATGCGTTACTTTGACATTGAGCTGAGATACTGGTCAACGTACTATTTAGCAGTAAAAACAGTCCAGCCACGCAGCGCGATAACGAACCAGTGATGGGAGCTGGTGTCGTCCAAGGCTATGTAAACCAGGTAGAGCGCTCCGGCCGAAAAAGTGGCGACAACTCGTAATTTAGTTGCAACGACCCCGCAGCTGCTGTGACGCGGATGAGGGTCTCGCGGCCGGCCGGCCGGTCGCCTACGTAGGGTTAACGCGTAGACCCCTCCCGATTTTGTGTCGCTTGGTTCCTTTGTTTGTTGGCTGATTTTTAAACTTAAAGGAAATGGTTCACCTTCAACATGGGATTTTGAACTGAAATAGCAGTTTTGTAGCCCGTGTTGAGAAATCCTTATCTGCAACTTTTCTTGGCTGAGAAGACTCTCCAGCCGAAGATATTTGACTTTTTGGCGAAGGAATGCGGCGCATATATGATATACCGTACTGTCTGAGAGTGCCAGCACTGGTCTGAGCATGCGCAGACCAATAACGCACACCATAACATTAATAATTTGCGACCTTCTGTCCTGAATTGGCGCGATGTAGGACCATTTTTGAAAAGAAAAAAAGAAACTGTATTAAAACATATAATAAAATCGTGTTCTGAAAATTTTCCGAAGGTGAACTATTTCCTTTAAAGGAAATAGTTCACCTTCAACATGGGATTTTGAACTGAAATAGCAGTTTTGTAGCCCGTGTTGAGAAATCCTTATCTGCAACTTTTCTTGGCTGAAAAGACTCTCCAGCCGAAGATATTTGACTTTTTGGCGAGGGAATGCGGCGCATATATGATATACCGTACCGTCTGAGAGTGCCAGCACTACCAGGGCGCATGCGCAGACCAATAACGCACACCATAACATTAATAATTTACGACCTTCAGTCCTGAATTGGCGCGATGTAGGACCATTTTTTAAAAGAAAAAAAGAAACTGTATTAAACAATATAATAAAATCGTGTTGTGAAAAATTTCCGAAGGTGAACTATTTCCTTTAAAGGAAATAGTCCACCTTCAACATGGGATTTTGAACTGAAATAGCAGTTTTGTAGCCCGTGTTGAGAAATCCTTATCTGCAACTTGTCTTGGCTGAAAAGATTCTCCAGCCGAAGATATTTGACTTTTTGGCGAAGGAATGCGGCGCATATATGATATACCGTACCGTCTGAGAGTGCCAGCACTGGTCTGAGCATGCGCAGACCAATAACGCACACTATAACATTAATAATTTACAACCTTCTGTCCTGAATTGGCGCGATGTAGGACCATTTTTGAAAAGAAAAAAAGAAACTGTATTAAAAAATATAATAAAATCGTGTTCTGAAAAATTTCCCGAAGGTGAACTATTTCCTTTAAGATGTCTATCTACCACAAATTAAACGTTGTATTGGGTGCCGTTGCGAAAATTGCAATCCGACCCAAACTTTTTAAGCTATGGGCCGGAACAGTTTGCTGCCCAGTGATTCCGGCAGGCCGCGTACTCCCCCCCCCCCCCGTTTTTTCCCGCTTGGTTCCTTCGTTTACCGGCCGATTGTTTCACTTCAGATGTCTATATACCACAAATTAAGCGATGTATTGGATGACTTTGGGAAAATCGCAATGCAACCCAAATTTTTACAGTTCTGGGCCGGCAAATTCCACTGACCGGCGATTCCGGCCGGACCGCCGTACGTAAAACGCCAACGCGCAGGTTCCTCCGGTGTGTGTCGCCTGATTTCTTCATTTGCCGACCTATTGTTACAATTAAGATAACAATCTGTCACAAATTGAACGATGTATCTTATGCCGTTGAGAAAATTGTCAGCGAGCTCAAACTATTTACATTTTGGGCCGGCAAAGTTAACCGTCCTTTGGCTCACGATGGCAGACCGGACAGCCACCACATACAATACTCAAACAGTGATAACACTCAAATAGTCTGAATTTAAATCATGCGGCCCATATTATGGCTAAGGAAAAATTGCACTAGGCTTACCTGATAAATACACAAAGTTGCTGATATAACAGTTGACAATTTGCGATGATAACGTCTGCCAGTTCTTGGCAAAGGCTAAAGCATACCCACAAAATAGATATTCTCATCTTTTGTGACGAGTTTCATGAAAATCTTATTAGATAAGTCGATTGCCAAATGCATTCAAGCAATTCAAAGTAACTGTTTAAAATTACACTTCCCGCCCGCGTCTCCGCACCACACCATCCCGCCCGCTCACCGCGTCTCCAGCCGACGCCGGCCCACCAGGCGCCGCCATTGGCGGATCCAGAACGGTGGTGGTGGGGGAGGGGAACATTTTTTTTGGGGGGGGGGAGATTCCAAAAAGTCTCACACAAATTTAAAAGCTCCTCGGATTTCGCTTGCTTATGCATTGATAGCTGATTTAAAACAAACTTTCCTTAGTAAAAGTTGCTTGGATTTTGTTCTATATCAGGAAATGTGTCAATTTTGCGCCGATTTCAGGTTTGTCTAGAAGTTTGTCGGGGGGAGGGGCATGGCCGCCACACCTTCCCCCCCCCCCCCCCCTGGATCTGCTAGTGGGTGCCGCGGCGAGACGCACAGTGCAGAAAATCCGAGATCTTTGATCACAGCCCAGTCACGGCCACGGCATGAGCTGGCAAGTCACAGCTTTAGTCACGGCGCTGCAATGCTAACCCTATGGCGCTGGCCTTGCCAGTCACAGCTTCAGTCACGGCCGTGACCAGGTCTGGTCCCAGCGCTGGGACGCTGGGACCAGAATTATGCAACTCTAGTTGCCTGGCAACGCACGCGCCAGGGCGCTGTACGTGACAGGAGCTCTCCGCCCCGTGCGGTCTCTAAATAGTAAATACGTCGCGTTACATCGCATCAGAAATAATTGACCTTTCACATATACATTTGTATAACTCTCAACGTTTTCTTAAACTAGGAAAAATCCTCGAAAAGCTCCTAGACATCCATGCCCTCCGCACGGCGCCATGCAATTAACGTTACGTAAGCAAATGATGTTCGGCTATTCTGACCCTCATTCTCGTCATCAGCCGTCGACCAATGAGCGTGGAGAGTGTCAGACGCTGATTGGCCAAACAGCTGTTGGCAGCAAAACCTGGCTCATGAGCAGATGCGTGAACAAGACCAAGCTGCGGACGTTGCTAATATTTGTCGCCCTTTTTCCCCATGTTAAATAGGCGGAGCGGACCCCCCTGGTGTCGTCACAAGATCGATACCTACCTACCCCCTGGGCCCAATCTCACCAAGGAGGGCCAACCCGCGGAGATGCAAAATCGCCTTGCATGCAAGGTGTTCGGGCCTATCAAGTATCATGTACATTGTACATGTCACCTTATTTTTGAAGGATGTCACACAGTTCACCGTTGGAGAAAGGCAATTTTGTCGCAAAAAAAAACATGTCACCTGCAGACTGAGCACTGCACGTCTTTTACTTTTAAATTGAATCCGAGCTTAGGATTCTTCCATGTGTATCAGGTCTCGAATCACCGAGCGTGTTTGACTCTTCTCCATCCAGCAAACACACGGTCGGTGACAGGGTGCGCACACGCGTCCAATGTGTCCGTGCGTGTTCCATGCTCAACTGTTGAATCCGTATAGGCTATGCAAAATTCAAGCTACTGAATTATGCCACTTACCCTAAGGCATCATGAGCATCATGACCGGACGGCGAAGAAAGTCCACGCAGCAAGCTAAGCAATAAGCTACACAAATTATCTAAAATATGATATTAGCCGAGTGTTACGCCTGTACTGACCCCCGTCTTCATTTGGCACTCACCATTTATCATTCAAGAGGCCAAATGTACGTGCATCCTTTGGTGTTCCGGCGGCGAAAATGTCGGGCATCTATTGATGAATGGCTCGGCCTCACTCCTAGCTCATTCATGGACCACTCTCTCCTCTCCCAGTTCCCTCCACAACGCTCTGCAACATCTCAGCTCCTCACGGCAGCCGCGCGGTGATCACTCCCCGAACCTTCAGAGTTCCGACCGTCTCTGGCACCAGCGCAGCTCACACAGCCACACAGCCCGGCAAGCGGCAGGTGATATACCTTTATTCACGTCACCATGAGTCAGTCTCACGTCACGTTCAGGGCAGCGAATCCAATCACATTCCGATGCGCTCTAGCAGATTAAAACACTGCGCCGTCTCTCGCTCACTCCCTCTCACACACACATACCAACAGAGCAGTATGCACGGGCACCTGTCACGCCTGGTTCACCCGTGCCGCGACGCGCCGCCCGTGTCCCGCCGCGCCATCCATCGAACCGCGACCGACCACCGCACCGCGCGCAGCTACCACAACCGGAGCCACACTACCCCACTACACGGACGTATGGAATGTTAAAACATCGTCAAAATCGTCACACTCGCGAGCGCTGGCGCGTGCGCCCTAAAAGCGGCTGAACACAAGTCGAGATGACTAGCAAAAATAACCACATGACTAGTGCGATGTCAACACAGGAGCTCCCCATACTACCGGACGCACATCATCAACCGCTATCACGAAGGAAGTCGGAGAGGATGTCAGAAACCTAGAGCCCAGGGAAGCCGAGACAGAGCAGGATCGCGGCGCGCGGACCAGGAAAGACACAGTCACTCTCTCCGCCTCTCCCGCGCTCTGCCCGCGGGCCGGGCAGCACTCACTCACTCACTCAGAAACCAGGGAGAGAGGGAGCTCGCAGTGGGCTGCGGGCGGGCGGGAACGGGTCGGCGCCGTCCGCCAGCACACGCGCACCGTACGGTATCTTAATGCCCCAGTCCCGGATCAGCCCCGTGTAGCTCACGCCGCCAGGCAGACAGGGAGCGACAGACGGCGGCGGCTCCTCTACTCACTACAGCGCGCACCTCCAGCGGTGGTCGGTCACACGGTCACACGGGCGGCGGCGGCGGGACGGTCGCGGCGGCGCGCCGCAGCCTCACTCTCACCGGCCCACACCTCCCCTCTCACATCCCACGCGAACACGCGCGCCATCTATAATTTATAACAATATGGTAACAAAAGAGGTTCGTGTCGCCAGAGTGCCGGTCGGCCCGGTCTGCACCGCCGGCCTCTCAAAACAGCCGGCCGGCCGGCTCGCGCCGCCAACACATTGCACCCGCGGCACGCGCACACACACACACACACACGCACACGCACACGCACACGCACACGCACACGCACACGCACACGCACACGCACACGCACACGCACACGCACACGCATACATACACACACACACACACACACACACACACACACACACACACACACACACACACACACACACACACACACACACACACACACACACACACACACACACACACACACACACACACACACACACACACACACACACACACACAGCGGGCGGCCGCCGAGCGCACCTTGGGCCGCCGAGCCGCACCGTCAGCCGGGAAATAAAACCAGACAGCAGGCCAGGCCGGCTAAACCATTCCAGTAGCAAAATACGGATTTATGTGACGGTGTCAGGTACGTCTGCCGACTTGATTGCGTACTGCGCCGGGCGGCCCTGGCGTCTCAGCCACCCACGGCGGCCGGCCGACACAGGGCGGGGCTGCAGCAGCCTCAGTGACGGCACGCGGCCGCCTCACCAAACAACGGCCCTCTCCGGCGCGAGCGCAGAGTACCAAAAAATAAACCTCTGACGGCGTGCGCGGCGGCACGCCACACAACCACAAAACAGACAGGACGACGGAGCGGCGAGACACGCACAAACAAACGGCGGCGCGCGCGCGCGCGACAGCGGAGCGGCCTCGCAGAGCAGGGCAGTACTGTTGCACGTGAGGGCAGCCGGCGCCGGTCCAGGACAGTCTCTGGCGCGGCGCCGCACCGTCACACTCGATCACTCCCATCATAACCTCCCAGACGCGCGCACTCTCTCGCACTCCGGATCACGACTCTCTCGTTCTCTCTCTTTCGCCCACCAACACGCGTATGCACAGAATGATAGCGTCCGAGCCTGGCGGCCGGCCGCCAAAGTATCAGTTGTGGCTTCGGCCGCCGGGCGGCGCCACGTGCGATGATGATGCGGCCTCGGCGTTTGTACTGGTAGTGTGGGGCCGGAGACGCGCCGCTCCGTCTCAGGGCGCCGGAACTCGACCGGAAACTGAAACCACACGGAGAGACGGTGACGGTGACGCACGCTGTCGAATTGCACGGCACATGCGATAATTCCACAACTATGCTAGCACGTTTTTCATACTCGAACACAACACATCATAAGGAGGTGGAACACCTCGCAGGTAAGAAAGGAATCTTGGCTGGAACGGTTTTGAACAGGAATGCAGTTGTGTTGAGGGTGCAGTGTGCGCCACAAGCTCCTTATCGACTGTCCAATCGGAACCACTAGCTCTGATCGACACCGCTGGCGGCGTCAGCTGAGCGCTGGACACGCGATACTCTGGGCTGTGGGCAGCTGCGGGACAGACACCTGACGACCAACTCACGTCTGCGTGCGTGCAGCATCTCGATGAGCAGCGATGTAGCACTGTTGTGGTCGTGTTTCTGGTACAGGTAGTCCTCTCCGCGCAGTGCCAGGTCGCGCAGCTCGGGCAGCAGCGCCATCAGCCGCTGGTACTTGCCCTGCCGAAGCGACAGTGTCAGCACATGCCGGCCACCGCACACGACAGGGGAGCCGCCTGACCCACAGACAGACCGACGCCCCGAAAATGGTGATAGCGGTGATCACAATGTCAAGATCGAGGATGGCGTGAGAGTTAAATGTCACACGGCGCTGACATCGGATTGCGATGATGGTACTAATACATGGTGTCGCCAGGGAGAGCGCCAATGCTGATGGTTAGGATGAAGGCACTGGTCACAATGATAGTCATAGAAAGTGCGGCTTTACCGTTGCCAGCGGTGGACGCGTGGACGGCCGGTCGTCTGGCTGGCCGAACTCGGCAGCAGCGGCGCCGGTCAGGCCGAACCGAGCCGACGGCGAGCCGCGGACGGCGCCGGCCGTCACCACGGGAGCACATCACAGACATGTGATTGGATTCGCTGCCCTGAACGTGACGTGAGGCTGACTCAAGGTGACGTGAATAACGGTATATCACCTGCCGCTGGCCGTGAGCTGCGCTCGTGCCTGCCAGCAGCGGCGATCGGCGTCACCACACGATATCACATATTACCAGACGTCACCAGACGTCACCAGACGTCACCAGACATCACCAGACGTCACCAGACATCACCCAGCGTCCACAGTCCGGCGCGTCGTCGTCTGCTCATCCGGTGCCCTCCGCCCGCCCGCCCGCGGCCCGCACCCAGTCGGCCCCACCTGTGTGTCCGGATGGACGGCTGCGCAGTAGTCCATGTGCGCCTGTTTGACCTGCTCCTGGGCTTGCTGCACGTGCCGCCGGTTTCCCAGCGTCTGCATGTCTGCGGCACCAGCGAGGGCAGACGGAGACGGGTCAGAGCTGAAGCTCGGCGCCAGGCGCTCAGTGACGGGCAGAGAGACGTAAACCAAATGCAGTCGGGTTAACTGGGATCAGTCGATGTGGTACAAAACAACAATATAACATTATAACGATCGGTGTAAAAAGTAAAGAAGTGTGATGGTGTTCAACCCGTATTCCGAAAACTCTGAAGCATCCACCTAAGTAACTCCCGGTCCGTCTAGTTACTCACTGGGGTCGAGCAGGAGGACGAACTTGAGGCAGATGTAGTCTGAGACGTCGAAGCTGAGCTCCTGGAGCCGCGCGGTGACGTCGTTGAGCTGCGGCACCAGCTCGGACATGCCGAACAGGCTGAGGGTGAGCAGGTCGAACTTCTGTCCGTTGGGCAGCGTGGTGCTGTCGGGCAGGTTGTTGTGCAGCCGCTGGTGGATGTGGTCCAGGATCATGATCACCGACCATGTGGCCTGCAGCAGCTTCATCTGGTCCTCCACCTGATGGACACACGGGAGCGAGTTACCAGGGAGCGACGGTGCTGCCCCCAACGGGCCTCACGATAACTTGTAGGTGTACCTCAGCTGTATAGATGGCAGTGTAGAAAATGGTGTAAACGTGCTAACGCAATCGTTGACATACTCACTGGCCACAAACACCGTTATTTCGACGCATTTATGTGAGCGCTTGCGTCACTTCTGGACGCAATCCCTCATTGCATAACTACAAACATCGATTGGACAACTAAAAGGCAACCAAAAACCGTGTGCCCACACAATTCCAGTCACAAAATTCAATGTTTGCTTTATAACGGGATGTGTGCGGTTCGGTGTCCCCTCTCTCTTTCTCGCCTGGATTTTGCAACCGTAGCCAATCGCGTCGAACACTTTTACTCGGGCGGAAAGCAGGTTTGCACCGAAAGCCTACATTCTGCTGACTGATTTCACCACTATCATTCTCACTCCGCAGGCAAATGTTTCGACAGCTTAGCAAAGGACAGTCTTAGCACCTATTCACTGCAGTCTATCCAGCTCAACGTCTAACTAGCCATAAGTGCCAACACCACTAAAACATTATGAACATCACATTTCTCAGAACATCACATTTCTCAGCATAATCGAAACGAAGCGTCGCTGGTCGGTGGAGCATCTGTTTTCATCTCTTCTCATGGGAGACACTCCGGGCGCATGCGGAGTCTGGCACAACGATAATGAACGCCAACCTTTGTACAGCAGGATCGTGATTAATACCTGGAGTGCGTGTGTGTGTGTGGGGGGGGGGGGCAGCAGCAGCAGCGGCAGGCCCGGCCCGGCGCGTGGCTCTGGTGGCGCGCGGGGCTGTTCGGCCGACCGGTATCACTTTCTAGCCACGCGCTGCGTCCACAGCCTCGGACAGGCAACGCCTTGGAAATTCACCCCGTTCTATTGACTGTTGCAGAATTCAGACAGCAGCGTGTTATGAAACGCCGTCCGCTTTCAAACTGTCGCTAGTAAATTCAGGAGGCGGAGAACTGGTTTTAATTTATACTCCGTCGTGCAGATACGAAATGTACGCCCACTGATGACCATAAGAGCCCAGGTATTAAACGCATGATGAGCTGTTGATAGCCACAAGTTAAAATTGATATTTTTGGGTCTGCAAATGTTCAAGAGGAATGCACTAACCATGACGCTAAGAGCTGCATCAAAACATACTGTATCGATAATGATTTATCAACATCATTAATATCATTTGAGTCGGTTCTATAGTACCTGAGTACCTAGTATTGACTGATAACCGAGTACCGTGGAGCCCGCAGGCACGCGACTGAGATAGAATGACAAAATCTGCTGCCCCACTGATGCCCCCGGGTCTGTTCCAGCGACATATCGGCCAGTCAGCTCCGTGGCGCGGTCCCGCTGCCGCCCGCGGGAGAGACAGTCCTCTGTCGCCGTGTCCCGCAGACCCGACCTGCCTCCCGCGGCCGTGGCGAAAGACGACGGCGGCGGCGGCGGCGGCGCGATCTTCCACTCCACTCCACTGCGGCGCGGTGTCGCAACGGGCTCGACAGGGGCCGTGGGACCAGTCACGCCACCGGCCCCGGCTGCCGGCGGGCTCGCCGAGCCACCGCTGCCCCTGTCCGCTCCGGGGACGACCCGTAAACTCAGAAAACGTAAGAGAACTTTTGATTGGCCATGTTCACTCCTCAGAGCGACATCGGGCGTAAAACATGATTCAAGAGGCAAGAAATGACAACTCCAGTAAATAAACTACGCGAATAATTACGGCGCTTGGTTGTATTTGTGGACGTGTGTAGTGTAACAGCTGTATCACGAATACTGATGTAAATTTTAATTGACACCGAACTCCGAAGTAGTTATCATATAGCATATCGGCTCTCGATAAATATTGTGAAACACAAAACAACCCACTAACATGTTCCATTCACTTTCTTCCTTCCAGTGAATTTCCGCGCCGGTGAAACCCTCGACATGGACGTATCGGGATTCGGGACCCGGCTAGTTATAACATGACTGCTGTATATTGCAAGAGATAACAGCTTGCACTTGCAATGTCAAAAGTCAAAGTCAAAATGAAAATGCACTTTGTAGGTATTTGACGAGTCACTCACAAAACGACCAACACCGACCTAAAAACAAATCACAAAGAAACTAACAGCTTTAGGACTTAACTCGCTATACCCCGGAGTGTGGCATTAACAATGACACGAACCCAGCTAATTAATATGAAACGCTTGCTTCATCCTTGGTACAACAACCAAAATAACAAACAGAGGAAACGGGGTTCTGGAACCCGAATGTACGGCGCACGTTCCGTCGTTTCTGACGGGACTGCCTCCTCCTCTGCGGCTATCCATAACAGTTTCCTGTTGCCTCACTCACGTCGCACCCTCTCTAGATGACCCCAGAATAGTTTAGCTCCGTTCAAGAAGCTCATGGTATTTCATACAGTGCTCTCTCCCGGCCGCTCAGGAGCGCTTCAAACATCTTCAGACGGCTCCGGTGGTCTCCGGACGCCCCCGGAGCTCTCCCGCCATCCCGGAGCTCTCCCGCCACCCTGGGGCCTCTCCGGACCACTGTGGCCAGCCAGGCCGTGACACAAAGCAGCCGTCCCGCGGCACTTTCACTGGCTGCCAAGGCCACCACCGCCACCACAGCCGCTGCCGCCGCATCGGGCGCGCGTTTTTTTTTTGTCGGCGCGCAGCGCGGGCCCATTTTTTGCAGGGGCGGCGGGGACGACAGTCGGCCGTCCTCCAGACGGGGCCGCGCGCCCGATCTTTTTTGCCCGGGCGCGTTTTGTCTGGGGCTCGGAAACTGGGCCGGGCCGGTGCCGGCGGCGACCGGCGGCGAACGGCGGCGTGGCGCGCCACGTGGGCCCAGCGCCAGTCTCACACCAGGCCCAACACGCGCCACAAAGGCGCAGCTCACAGCACACAGCTCTGAAGACGGACGGCAGCGCGGCCAGCCAGTCACCGACTCGGCTCGGACGGCCATGCTCCTCTCAGCGGGTCGACTGTCCCGGGCCCGGCCGGTCAGCGGCACAAAGCCGCGGCTGAATAGCACCTGGCCACACCGGCCCTGCCGGCCCTGCCGGCCCTGCCGGCGCCTATCTGAACGGCCGCGAAACTCACCATCGCACGACACAATGTCCGCAGCGCGCACACTCACCGGTATGCATTGTGTTGGTGCACCGTAAATCTGGCCCTGGCCGGTGAGTAACGGGCGCTCCGATACAGCGGTAGTCACTAGTCAGTGATTGGTGTGACCTACGCACGGGTGGGTCAGAAGGACCAGCACCGCGACCCCACAGGTGGGCAGGCCGCTGTGCGGCGCCCGGCGAGCGTCGGCCACCAACGCCTCCACAGGAAACGGCCGGCCAGGAAAGCCGGAGCTCTGTGCAGTTTTCAAGTTCAGGACATGAATATTGCAGTTGGTTCACAGGAAAACGCCGCCCCGACACGCCGTTAGCTTTGTTGGGACGGAGCGGCACACCGCCGCGCCGGTCGAATACCGTTAGCGGCCAAATGGCGACGTCGCTAACCCGATATTCATAGGCTTAGGAACAGGGAGGGAGGGAGGGACCATGGCCCCTCACTTTTTTATTTTGTTTTTCTAAAATATTTTATTTTGCTTAATGAGCCAAATTTGAGTTAGCAAAAGGTTCGCTAAGACAAAGAGCTCAAATCTGCAAAGAAATATCGCCTAGTGGGGCTTGGTTTCTCTCAAGACGAGATCAAAGTTTCACTGCCCCTCCCCCCCCACACACTTTTCGTGACGTTCCTACGACCCTGCCGACATTGCTGGACTCCGAAAAGCGAGATATCGTGATTCGTGGGGGATTCTTTCAAATAGCTTGCGACAATTTTGGCTCAACAGCCGTTATAGGCACGCTGCAGACACACATTATACTGTTTCAAGATCCATATAAAGCATACTCATGCGAAATAAGGGAGCGCAACGGAAAACAAAGAAACAAAGGAGCTATGAACCTCAACCACATGAATAAAGATATCACTATTTAAACTTTTCCATCTATTACAAGAAAGCATAATTGCATGCTGAGCTCTAACTCTCCTGAAAAACTGGTCAGCATAGAGACCAGAGAACAAAGAAGACTCGGCTCAGCTCGACATTCTTGCATACCACGCCAGCCGCGCATTTCTATAAAAATGCGCTGCAGCGGGAATCTCCACATTCGACGCCTTCCAACCGTTCTGTCGCAACACTGCTCAACTCTTACTCGTTTCAACGCGGAAGTAAGCCCAATTAAAAAGTGCGAAAAGCGTTTGCAATGCCCGGATTGCACGATTGGGTAATTAAGTGATGTGTAACGGCACGCAAGAAAGGCTTGTATTGTTCCCATTAACGGCACAGCGCAAGGAAGTCTTGGCACGGCATTATTTTCGGTGCATTGTTCAGCCGTCAAAGAAAGTAGACGAACTGCACCTGTCGCAGGCGCAGAGCGGGCTAAAACACCAGCAACGATGCTAATGCATTCCATGAAGTCCCCACGACACAAAGCCTTTGTTAGACTGGTCAGTGGCCACCATCGTACAGCAGTATACCGTGTCGCCCTGGCCGTGACTACAGTCCGATACGGAGACATATCTGGCGCGATGAAAAGGTCAGCGTACGCCAAACACCGGCCGACAACGCGCAACGACGCGCCAACTAAAGGGCCCCGTGCGGACGTGCCGTGTTCCGACCTAGTAACAGCTCTAAGAACACAACGTGTGCGCCTAACTGTGCAGCGGATCAACTTTTCCAGACTGGGGGGGAAAGAAGGCGACTTCCGGCACGGCACAATGGGTTGCGTGCGCGTAAAGGCGGCTGTAGAGGCGGCGCCTGAGCTGGCGGCGGCGGCCGCTCAGCGGGATTACCGTGTAGCGGAACCGGCCCGACCTCAACTGCTTTGGACAGGCCGCCCAGCCCGACAGACAGTGACTTGGTGCGCAGCTCATCAAGCGGCTCAGGGAGCAGCAGGCTACTCCCCGCGTCAGTGGCCAGTAACGAACCGTCCAGCACCGCTGAATCAGCACACCTGCCCTGCACTATTCTCCCCTCCTCCTCAGTACCGTCACTATCGTCACCCTCCCCTTTCGACATCGTGCTGACAAAGGCGCCCTGAGGCCATTTTTTTTTAAATAGAGCCGTGGCTCGATTTTTACCAAAAAGAATGGCCTCAGGACTGGCAATTTGTTATGTTTGGGCAGTGTGTAAAATACCTGCATATTATTTGGCTTTGCTGCTGCATTTCCGAGGCGCTGGTTCGACGCTAAACATCTCCCGCGCCAGGTGCTGAGGCAATTTGTTTAAATCGAGCCCCGGCTCGATTTTTTAAATAGAATGGCCTCTGTCCTCCTCCTCCGGCGCTGCAGCCGGCGGCGTCTGACGCCATCGGTGCTGCCAGGCCTCACGGTGGCCCGTCCTCGCCACCGCCGTCATTATGTGTGACCCAGTTACAGCGGCGGGCGCGCGCTGCGGGCCCGCCGCTGACGCAACCGGCACGCACAGTGCGTGGCACTCCGCCCATCCGGCTGCGCTGCTGCACCGCCCTGCAGCGCGGCCCCGCCGCCAACGGACCGCCGACTTTCGCCCTCGGAGTTATCAGCGCGGTCCACGGCGGCGGGCCGGGCCGGGTGAGGGTGGGGTGGAGGGTCCTTTCCTGGCCGACCTCGCCGCCGGCTGGACATTGAGTACCGCCAGTACGGAGGACGGCCATCAGTCGGCTGCAGACGGCCGACAGCCAGCCCTGTCTCCGCCCGTCACCGGCGTCTGCTAACTCTGCTGGAGACAGGCCTTAGTGCGTCCAGCAGCAGCGGAGACAGGCCGTGGTGCGCCCTGCAGCAGCGGAGACAGGCCGTGGTGCGCCCTGCAGCAGCGGAGACAGGCCGTGGTGCGCCATGCAGCAGCGGAGCCAGGCTGTGGTGCGCCATGCAGCAGCGGAGCCAGGCTGTGGTGCGCCCAGCAGCAGCGGAGCCAGGCTGTGGTGCGCCCTGCAGCAGCGGAGACAGGCCGTGGTGCGCCCTGCAGCAGCGGAGACAGGCCATAGTGCGCCCTGCAGCAGCGGATACAGGCCGTGGTGCGCCCTGTAGCAGCGGAGCCAGGCCATAGTGCGCCCTGCAGCAGCGGAGCCAGGCCGTGGTGCGCCCTGCAGCAGCGGAGCCAGGCCGTGGTGCGCCCTGCAGCAGCGGAGCCAGGCCATAGTGCGCCCTGCAGCAGCGGAGCCAGGCCGTGGTGCGCCCAGCAGCAGCGGAGCCAGGCTGTGGTGCGCCCTGCAGCAGCGGAGCCAGGCCATAGTGTGCCCTGCAGCAGCGGAGCCAGGCCATAGTGCGCCCTGCAGCAGCGGAGCCAGGCCGTGGTGCGCCCTGCAGCAGCGGATACAGGCCATAGTGCGCCCTGCAGCAGCGGAGCCAGGCTGTGGTGCGCCCTGCAGCAGCGGAGCCAGGCCGTGGTGCGCCATGCAGCAGCGGAGACAAGCCATAGTGCGCCCTGCAGCAGCGGAGACAGGCCATAGTGCGCCCTGCAGCAGCGCAGCCAGGCCGTGGTGCGCCATGCAGCAGCGGAGACAGGCCGTGGTGCGCCCTGCAGCAGCGGAGCCAGGCTGTGGTGCGCCCTGCAGCAGCGGAGACAGGCCGTGGTGCGCCCTACAGCAGCGGAGACAGGCTGTGGTGCGCCCTGCAGCAGCGGAGACAGGCTGTGGTGCGCCCTGCAGCAGCGGAGCCAGGCTGTGGTGCGCCCTGCAGCAGCGGAGCCAGGCCGTGGTGCGCCCTGCAGCAGCGGAGCCAGGCCGTGGTGCGCCCTGCAGCAGCGGAGCCAGGCTGTGGTGTGCCCTGCAGCAGCGGAGCCAGGCCGTGGTGCGCCCTGCAGCAGCGGAGCCAGGCCGTGGTGCGCCCTGCAGCAGCGGAGCCAGGCTGTGGTGCGCCCTGCAGCAGCGGAGCCAGGTTGTGGTGCGCCCTGCAGCAGCGGAGCCAGGCTGTGGTGCGCCCAGCAGCAGCGGAGCCAGGCTGTGGTGCGCCCTGCGGCAGCGGAGCCAGGCTGTGGTGCGCCCTGCAGCAGCGGAGCCAGGCTGTGGTGCGCCCTGCAGCAGCGGAGACAGGCTGTGGTGCGCCCTGCAGCAGCGGAGCCAGGCTGTGGTGCGCCCAGCAGCAGCGGAGCCAGGCTGTGGTGCGCCCTGCAGCAGCGGAGCCAGGCTGTGGTGCGCCCTGCAGCAGCGGAGACAGGCTGTGGTGCGCCCTGCAGCAGCGGAGCCAGGCTGTGGTGCGCCCTGCAGCAGCGGAGCCAGGCTGTGGTGCGCCCTGCAGCAGCGGAGCCAGGCTGTGGTGCGCCCTGCAGCAGCGGAGCCAGGCCGTGGTGCGCCCTGCAGCAGCGGAGACAGGCCGTGGTGCGCCCTGCAGCAGCGGAGCCAGGCCGTGGTGCGCCCTGCAGCAGCGGAGCCAGGCCGTGGTGCGCCCTGCAGCAGCGGAGCCAGGCTGTGGTGCGCCCTGCAGCAGCGGAGACAGGCTGTGGTGCGCCCAGCAGCAGCGGAGCCAGGCTGTGGTGCGCCCTGCAGCAGCGGAGCCAGACCGTGGTGCGCCCTGCAGCAGCGGAGCCAGGCCGTGGTGCGCCCAGCAGCAGGAGCCAGGCCGTGGTGCGCCCTGCAGCAGCGGAGACAGGCTGTGGTGCGCCCAGCAGCAGCGGAGCCAGGCCGTGGTGCGCCCTGCAGCAGCGGAGCCAGGCCGTGGTGCGCCCAGCAGCAGGAGCCAGACTGTGGTGCGCCCTGCAGCAGCGGAGACAGGCCGTGGTGCGCCCTGCAGCAGCGGAGCCAGGCTGTGGTGCGCCCTGCAGCAGCGGAGCCAGGCTGTGGTGCGCCCTGCAGCAGCGGAGCCAGGCTGTGGTGCGCCCTGCAGCAGCGGAGCCAGGCTGTGGTGCGCCCTGCAGCAGCGGAGCCAGGCTGTGGTGCGCCCTGCAGCAGCGGAGCCAGGCCATAGTGCGCCCTGCAGCAGCGGAGCCAGGCTGTGGTGCGCCCTGCAGCAGCGGAGACAGGCTGTGGTGCGCCCTGCAGCAGCGGAGCCAGGCCATAGTGCGCCCTGCAGCAGCGGAGCCAGGCTGTGGTGCGCCCTGCAGCAGCGGAGACAGGCTGTGGTGCGCCCTGCAGCAGCGGAGCCAGGCCATAGTGCGCCCTGCAGCAGCGGAGCCAGGCTGTGGTGCGCCCTGCAGCAGCGGAGCCAGGCCATAGTGCGCCCTGCAGCAGCGGAGACAGGCCGTGGTGCGCCCTGCAGCAGCGGAGCCAGGCTGTGGTGCGCCCTGCAGCAGCGGAGCCAGGCCATAGTGCGCCCTGCAGCAGCGGAGACAGGCCGTGGTGCGCCCTGCAGCAGCGGAGCCAGGCTGTGGTGCGCCCTGCAGCAGCGGAGCCAGGCTGTGGTGCGCCCTGCAGCAGCGGAGCCAGGCCATAGTGCGCCCTGCAGCAGCGGAGCCAGGCCATAGTGCGCCCTGCAGCAGCGGAGCCAGGCTGTGGTGCGCCCTGCAGCAGCGGAGCCAGGCTGTGGTGCGCCCTGCAGCAGCGGAGCCAGGCCATAGTGCGCCCTGCAGCAGCGGAGCCAGGCTGTGGTGCGCCCTGCAGCAGCGGAGCCAGGCTGTGGTGCGCCCTGCAGCAGCGGAGCCAGGCCATAGTGCGCCCTGCAGCAGGACGCATGAAGCGTCTGCCACCGTGCGTCGGACGCCGCGGAGCCGCCACGCCGGCCGGAAATGCTTACTTGGCAGACAGACGACCGGAGTCGGACCGCCGACAGGCCGCCTCGATCTCGGCAAACGGGCAGGAGACGAGGGACTGCCTCGATCAAACATGTCGGGTGGCTCGGGCGTCAACCTGTCAAAATGGCCGGCTTCGGGATTTCATGCTATACAGTTACATAGTGCACGCACATACGTGCTGCAACTTGGCAGTGCCAGTGTAAGGTATTGTGCAGTATGCACCATGTCGTGTGCAGATGGCACGTCAGTCTCTTTTCACCACTAGGTTTAACGAAAAACTGTACAAAACATAACAATCATGTTCACGGCAGCCGATCGCCATTTCGCCACCGACAGGTGAGACAGAAACACCCGGCATTCTAGCATACACCTCACACCAGGCCATGTTACATGTATGACTGCATGGTGGCGCCAATGTGCGACACCCATCTTACCAAAAGCAGCCGCCGGCCAAACTTGACTGACGGCGTGGCGGTCCGATGGGATATTGGGAGTGGTCAGGATTCCCCGCACCTGGTCCAGGGAGGCCCATTTCTGCCGAGCGGTGGGTGGTCAGCGGGGGTGTTCCCGGGGCGGTCGGCGCGCCAGATAGGGGGACCGGCCGGACGGGGGCGGGCGGCACTCCTCTGATTGGTGTGCCGGCCGGCCGCGGCACCCAATGGCTGCGGCCGGCCGCCGGCTACAGAACGGCAGCATGGCGGCGGCCGGCCCGGACCGCGTACTGAGACTCCGAGCCTCAGAGCCAGCCCGGGACCCGTGTCCCACTCCCACGTCTGTCCCTCGGATTCTCACGGCCGACCCTGCCATCGCCCAGCTGCCCAGTCACCAGTGGCGTACCGAGTATCAACTATCAGGTCATCTAGGACATCACCTGGTCTTTTGAACCCGAGGCGCCCATGCAAAGCTGGCGCTCCTCCGATCAGTGACGGCGCCCCTCCGGCCAGTGACGGCGCCACTCCGGCCAGTGAGGACGCTCCTCCGGCCATAGATGGCGCCTCTCTGGCCCGTGACAGCGCCCCTCCGACCAGTGACGGCGCCCCTCCGGCCAGTGAAGGCGCCCCTCCGGCCAGTGGCCACGCCCCTCCGGCAGTCCCTACTCAAAAAGTGTGGAGGGGGGGGGGGGGGGGCATATGATTCCCCCCCATAAATTTGTAAGGGGGGCCCTCCAAGAAAATGACCCAAGGGCCCCGAGGTGCCACCATCCAGTGTGAGTGACCCTCTAAGGCCGACAGAAGGCCCTCGGTCGGCCTGAGGGCGGGGTCTCGGTAGGCCCGAGGGGACCCTCGGAAGGCCTGAGACTTCAACATGGGCCTGCCCGACGTTTTTTTTTGCGACCATTTAGTGTCCCTGCAAAATATAGTGGTCTAAATCCGAGGAGATACCATTTCGCGTTTTTTTTTTTTTTGGGGGGGGGGGGGGGGGGGGGGGCTTTTGCCGTGGGCCCTTTGGCCGATGGGCCCCCTGAATTTCTTTGTCCCCCATCCGAAAATACCTTCCGCCGCCACTGGTGACAGCAGTGACGGCCTACGTTTAACACAGTCGAGCGACGCACTCCGTCTGCCACGCAGAGGCAGTGGCAGCCCGGCCACCGACCGTACGGTCACCGCCAGCACGGTAACTGCCAGCCGGGGGGGGGGGGGGGTCAAGTGTGTTTGGCAGCACGCGTCACTCGGGCGTGAAGTATTTATCTACACGGCTTAACTGAATGTCGAGAAGCCAATTTTGAGAGTGGTATAAGGACAGAACCATCGAGTATTCTAGCTAAAAGCGTTCTTTTCTGAAGAGCCACATTCCTCCTCTGCATTGCTAGACTACTTGCATGTGTTTACCCAGCTGGTAAATATTTCAAATATTCTTTCGAAGTCATCACTGCACGAAATCTAGGCATATTTGAAGGGAAAATGGTATGCAGCCAGGAAGGGCAAAACAACTTCAAAATAAGAAAGTGCAAATGGATAGAAAGATGCTTAACACGGTGCTTAGGAACAAGCTATGGGCCTTAGTACAACCTTAGTACGAATTCAGAAGTTCTCTTGCACTAACTCACACCGTAATTCAGCGACCATGGTGTTGTTACCCATCCCCTCCTTCATCGCCTCCCCTGCATGCTTCCATATGCGCGCAGTGATACGCGCATGCGTGCGCTGCACAGTAGGTTCATTTTAAAGAATTGCTTCCAAATCCTTCATAAATACCAGCAGACATAGGAAGAATGCGGCTACGTCACGGGGGCTTGAAGTAAAAACTCGTGCCTACCTTTGACTGCCAGCACCCGCAGCTGCGATCCGGCCGCTCCGCCCGCGCCCGATATCGCCCCGCTCTGATAACACGCAATCACACCGGCACGGCGAGATTAACGCCACGCACGCACCGCTGCATTCTCTCCCCCAGAGCGCTCATTGACTACGAAACAGACACGGCGGTGTCAGTCATCGCAGGCGTCAAGCATATCGAGCCTGCGATACACAGGACCAAGGGGTATCCGATATATAATCTGCACACCATATCTACCAATTGACCCTTACATCTGATTACGCTGTAAAACGCTCTAAATATTCGCCGTTTCCAATCCGAACACTACCAACGTCCCGTACTGGAGTTCAGCCGACAAGCCACAGAGCCACTGTGACTCCGTGACTTGTCTCGGCTAGCTGGAGCCACACTCGGTCTCGGTTCTGTCCCGTCCGATAGCCGTCTGATAGCCGGCCGGCCTGTCTGACATGGCGCCGCCTCCGCCATGGGCCGGCCGGACCGCTCTCACTCTCGGTGGCGGCGGCGCTCGTCCCTCTCAAGTGCAGTGGGCCGCCGCCGCGCCGCGCCGCGCCGCGCGCAACATTGACCCAGTGCGGCACGGCGGGCACTTTCGCTGCGGCGCGGTGCGGTCAGGGTCGGCCGGCTGCCAGCCGCCGCCCGTGCCGTCGCCGAGTCGCCGCGCCGGCCTACAGTCTCAGCAGCCCGCAGCGGCCGGACCGGTCCCGGAGACGGTCCTGCGCGCCGTCCGGCATTTCCTGCCCCCTGCGTCTCTCCCTCTCTCTGAATGACGAGTTAGCCGCCGCCAACGCCGCCGACATGTCATGAATTACAATAACCAGGCGGCGGCGGCGGCGCGGCGGCGGTGGCGGTAAAAAATGGTCTGTCTCCCGGCGGAAGATACCGGCCCGGCGGCGTGACGCACACAGGGCACAGACGGCCGAGAGCCGCCCAAAACACGGCACAGCCAGACACCGCCGGCCCGCCCGGAACACAACACAGCTGGCCACGTCGGCGCCGCGCGGCATGTGGTGTCTTTGTTTGGGTGGCGAGATATCGGCGTTCACTCTGCGTTCGGACGGCTTAGCACACCATCTGCGCGATAACACTGCACTTCGCCGCTCTCAAACTGCTCACCCCGGCCCACAGTCACCCCGCCGCCGGCACCGCGGCCCTCGCAGTCACCCCCACCGTCTTCACCCTCCCCGCCGGCATCGCGGCCGAGATACTCACCCTCAGGTCCTTGAAGAAGACCGAGTTGCGCGCCCAGTCCACCTGGGTGAAGAGGTTGGTGTCGAGCACCTTGCAGAGCAGCTCGAACAGGTCGACCTCGCACTGGTTGTAGGTCTGCGTCTGCAGGAGGCCGAACAGCTGCTGCTGCCACTCGCGGTCGTCGAGCGAGGCCACCAGTTCGCGGATGATGGCCGGCACGTCGGTGCGGCCGGCGCCCCAGGGCTCGAGCAGCGCGCCGCTGCCCTGGCCGCCCAGCAGCGGCGACGGAGACGAGTCCGGCGAGGAGGCGGACGTCGAACTCAGTACCGGGTACTGGATCTCCTGTTTGATTGTGATGCTGGAACCGCCGCCGGCGCTGTAGGTGATGGGCAGCGAGGTGGACGGCGACGGGTAGCTGATGGTGACCGCCTCGGAGCCGACGGTCGGCAGGCTGATCCGCTGCGGCCCCATCAGCTGCAACTGTCGGATGTGCTGCATCTTCCGCGCCCGGTCCCGTTTGTACATCGGGCCGAACTTGTTGCGGCCGCCGCGCATCCGGTCCTGGCGCACGGCTGGAACACACAGGAACGGGCGTTAGTGGTGGCACACAGGGATATAACACAGGAACCGCGACACACGGGAGCGGGGCGGGAACACACAGGAACGGGTGTCAGTGGTGGTACACAGGGACACAGGAACCGCGACACACGGGAGCGGGGCTGGAACACACAGGAACGGGTGTCAGTGGTGGTACACAGGGACACAGGGATATAACACAGGAACCGCGACACACGGGAGCGGGGCGGGGAACACACAGGAACGGGTGTCAGTGGTGGTACACAGGGACACGGGGATATAACACAGGAACCGCGACACACGGGAGCGGGGCGGGGAACACACAGGAACGGGTGTCAGTGGTGGTACACAGGGACACGGGGATATAACACAGGAACCGCGACACACGGGAGCGGGGCGGGGAACACACAGGAACGGGTGTCAGTGGTGGTACACAGGGACACGGGGATATAACACAGGAACCGCGACACACGGGAGCGGGGCGGGGAACACACAGGAACGGGTGTCAGTGGTGGTACACAGGGACACGGGGATATAACACAGGGACCGCGACACACGGGAGCGGGGCGGGGAACACACAGGAACGGGTGTCAGTGGTGGTACACAGGGACACGGGGATATAACACAGGGACCGCGACACACGGAAGCGGGGCGGCAACACAGACTGCCACGTGGTACAGACAGCGGTACAGGGGACACTCCACCCGCCTTCAGACACACACAGGACACGCCACTTCCAGTACAACACGACACAGACCTCCGGACACACACAGGACACGACACCGACAGTCCAATATGACACACTGACACAGACCTCCGGGCACACAGAGGATACGACACAGACAGTCCAACATGACACACTGACACATACCTCCGGACACAGACAGGACACGACACCGACAGTCCAATATGACACACTGGCACAGACCTCCGGACACAGAGGACATGCCACCGACAGTCCAATATGGCACACTGACGCAGAGAAAGTAGCTCACAATAGTTCAGCGACTGTCACCGACAATCCTTTTCCCCCGTAAATTCCGGTCCTGTTTCGCCGGTGTCGCGGATCGGTGACACCTCAGCTCGGCGGCCCAGAATGACACACGGCACCCCTTCCACGCGGCCGGCGCTCGCTGCTGCTATAAACCGGCACCGCGGCACGGCCGGGTTTCACCGGACACCCGCCGACAAACAGACATTAACGGGCCGGTCCGGCCGCCAGCTGATCAGGGCCGCTCTCCCGCCCCGCCGGCCGGCACGACCCGACCGGCACAGCGCGCCGCACACCGCGCAAACAGGAAACGCTCCAGATCGTAAATTCACGCCGCACATAAACACGGCGGCGCTAATCGTCTGCCGTCCGTCGGACCGTGCAGAACATGCCGTCAAGTGGCCACGTCGGACACCGTCGGACACCGTCGCGGACGTCGTGTCAGCGCTATTCGCTCCAAATTCCCGTCGTACCTCCCCGGCCCCGACCAGCGACGCCGACGGCGGCAGCGGAAGCGGCTCATAGCTGTCGTCACGTCAGTCTGCGTGAAGCGCCGCTGTTCTGCAGAGCGGTGGCGGCTCCGACGCCGGTGAAAGGCGGAGCGGTAATCCGCCCGGCCGGCCGACCCGCAGACAGACCGGCAGAGATAGCTCGGCAGGCAGAGACGGACACTCTCTCACTTCCCGACTCCGACTCCGGCCGCCGCGCACACCCCGCTGCAAAAGAAACCGGCCTACGCGTACGGGCCGCGCTCCTAATGGCGTCTCCTGATAAGCCCTGCACGGTGGCGGTGATGATGGGGTGCTGCCGCCGACACCGGCCAGAAGATCGGCCCAGCTATATGTCGCAGCCAGGCGCCATGCAGCGACTGGACACAGGCAGGTCAGGACAGACGCCACTGTGTCGACTATGTTCACTTTCCAAATTCCGTACTTTCGCGCTGGAATTACCGCTGTGGGAGGGAGGCGGCGGAGACCGGAGCGGGCCGGGTGACGCCATCGCCGTCCTGGTTAATGTTCTGCCCGAGTGAGCTGGTCGCCACCGCGCGCGCCGCCGCGCTGATCCGGTGAATCACATGACGCCGTTCCCCGCCGGACTGACCGCGCCGGACGCCGCCGCTGAGAGAACCTCGGCAGCACGTGCAGGGCAGCCGAGTGGCCACATCCTGCCTCGTCCTGCCGCCCCCTTACGCTGCAAAAACGACCCACAGCTCCCTCCCCGCCCGCCAGCCCGGCCCGAAGGAAACCCGGCAGGACACGGCCAGTCACTCATTGGCGCCGCTGACCCCAAAACGGGCCGATCGCCAAATTGGACGTGACGCGGCGGGGTGGCGCGGGCGGCGCGGGGCGGCGGGCACCCTTTCACATCCGGCCGGCGTCCATCGTCCGCTGACCGACATACGGGTCGGCCGGCACCGGCACGGGAGGCTGCAGGACTCCGGCCAGTCACACCGCCCTCCCTCCTGTGCTGTCAGAGTCGTGACCGGGCTAATGACACTCAGAGCGCCGGCGCTGGCTGGACACTCCGTCAGACCGCACCTCCAGTCCAGTATCTCCAGCACACATTGTGACATTGCACAGAGCCGGCACAGTGCAGCACACAGAGACGGCACAGTGCAGCACACGGAGATGGCACATTGCAGCACAGTGCAGCACACGAGACGGCACAGAGACGGCACAGTGCAGCACACATAGTGGCATCACATGCACGGCCGCCGCTCCGGCGACCCCGCGGTGTCCGAGCCACGCTCGACCGCCCTCACACACCGCTGTCCACCCAGACCTCCACCACATCTCACACGTTCAGTCCTCAGCGCCCCTCCAGACTGGCGGGAGACGCAGCATTCAGCCGTCCTCAGCCCGGCGAGACGGGGTCGGCGTGACGTCCCCGCTCCGCCCACCCGTCACCTCGTCACCTCGTCACCACCTCACCACCTCACTACCTCACTACCTCACTATCGTGCCACCTCCCCACCTCACCACCTATTCACCTAGTCACCGCGCCATCTCGCACCATCTCACCATCTCACCACCGCTCCACCTCACCACCTCACCACCTCACCACCTCACCACCTCACCACCTCACCATCGTGCCACCTCACCACCTCACCACCTATTCACCTAGTCACCGCGTCATCTCGCACCATCTCACCACCGCTCCACCTCACCACCTCACCACCTCACCACCTCACCACCTCACCACCTCACCATCGTGCCACCTCACCACCTCACCACCTATTCACCTAGTCACCGCGTCATCTCGCACCATCTCACCACCGCTCCACCTCACCACCTCACCACCTCACCACCTCACCACCTCACCACCTCACCATCGTGCCACCTCACCACCTCACCACCTATTCACCTAGTCACCGCGTCATCTCGCACCATCTCACCACCGCTCCACCTCACCACCTCACCACCTCACCACCGCGTCACCTCACCACCTCACCACCTCACCACCTCACCACCGCGTCACCTCACCACCTCGCCACCGCGTCACCTCACCACCTCGCCACCGCGTCACCGCACCACCTCACCACCTCACCACCTCACCACCTCACCGAGCCCGCTGTCTGGCTGGCCGGGTGACACACCGGCAGCGCCACGGAACACAGAACACACACAGCGCACCCGGGCCGCCGATACAGCCACTATAACGGGCACCACCTTCCAGCAACAACACAACATCCACCGTCACCCAGGCCGCCGATACAGCCACTATAACGGGCACCACCTTCCAGCAACAACACAACATCCACCGTCACCCAGGCCGCCGATACAGCCACTATAACGGGCACCACCTTCCAGCAACAACACAACATCCACCGTCACCCGGGCCGCCGATACAGCCACTATAACGGGCACCACCTTCCAGCGGATAGCAACACAACATCCACCGTCACCCGGGCCGCCGATACAGCCACTATAACGGGCACCACCTTCCAGCAACAACACAACATCCACCGTCACCCGGGCCGCCGATACAGCCACTATAACGGGCACCACCTTCCAGCGGATAGCAACACAACATCCACCGTCACCCGGGCCGCCGATACAGCCACTATAACGGGCACCACCTTCCAGCAACAACACAACATCCACCGTCACCCGGGCCGCCGATACAGCCACTATAACGGGCACCACCTTCCAGCAACAACACAACATCCACCGTCACCCGGGCCGCCGATACAGCCACTATAACGGGCACCACCTTCCAGCGGATAGCAACACAACATCCACCGTCACCCGGGCCGCCGATACAGCCACTATAACGGGCACCACCTTCCAGCAACAACACAACATCCACCGTCACCCGGGCCGCCGATACAGCCACTATAACGGGCACCACCTTCCAGCAACAACACAACATCCACCGTCACCCGGGCCGCCGATACAGCCACTATAACGGGCACCACCTTCCAGCGGATAGCAACACAACATCCACCGTCACCCGGGCCGCCGATACAGCCACTATAACGGGCACCACCTTCCAGCAACAACACAACATCCACCGTCACCCGGGCCGCCGATACAGCCACTATAACGGGCACCACCTTCCAGCGGATAGCAACACAACATCCACCGTCACCCGGGCCGCCGATACGGCCACTATAACGGGCACCACCTTCCAGCAACAACACAACATCCACCGTCACCCGGGCCGCCGATACAGCCACTATAACGGGCACCACCTTCCAGCAACAACACAACATCCACCGTCACCCGGGCCGCCGATACAGCCACTATAACGGGCACCACCTTCCAGCGGATAGCAACACAACATCCACCGTCACCCGGGCCGCCGATACAGCCACTATAACGGGCACCACCTTCCAGCGGATAGCAACACAACATCCACCGTCACCCGGGCCGCCGATACAGCCACTATAACGGGCACCACCTTCCAGCGGATAGCAACACAACATCCACCGTCACCCGGGCCGCCGATACAGCCACTATAACGGGCACCACCTTCCAGCGGGCAGCAACACAACATCCACCGTCACCCGGGCCGCCGATACAGCCACTATAACGGGCACCACCTTCCAGCAACAACACAACATCCACCGCCACCCGGGCCGCCGATACAGCCACTATAACGGGCACCACCTTCCAGCAACAACACGACATCCACCGTCACCCGGGCCGCCGATACAGCCACTATAACGGGCACCACCTTCCAGCGGATAGCAACACAACATCCACCGTCACCCGGGCCGCCGATACAGCCACTATAACGGGCACCACCTTCCAGCGGATAGCAACACAAAATCCACCGTCACCCGGGCCGCCGATACAGCCACTATAACGGGCACCACCTTCCAGCGGGCAGCAACACAACATCCACCGTCACCCGGACCGCCGATACAGCCACTATAACGGGCACCACCTTCCAGCAACAACACAACATCCACCGTCACCCGGGCCGCCGATACAGCCACTATAACGGGCACCACCTTCCAGCAACAACACAACATCCACCGTCACCCGGGCCGCCGATACAGCCACTATAACGGGCACCACCTTCCAGCGGGCAGCAACACAACATCCACCGTCACCCGGGCCGCCGATACAGCCACTATAACGGGCACCACCTTCCAGCAACAACACAACATCCACCGTCACCCAGGCCGCCGATACAGCCACTATAACGGGCACCACCTTCCAGCAACAAAACAACATCCACCGTCACCCGGGCCGCCGATACAGCCACTATAACGGGCACCACCTTCCAGCAACAACACAACATCCACCGTCACCCGGGCCGCCGATACAGCCACTATAACGGGCACCACCTTCCAGCGGGCAGCAACACAACATCCACCGTCACCCGGGCCGCCGATACAGCCACTATAACGGGCACCACCTTCCAGCAACAACACAACATCCACCGTCACCCAGGCCGCCGATACAGCCACTATAACGGGCACCACCTTCCAGCAACAACACAACATCCACCGTCACCCGGGCCGCCGATACAGCCACTATAACGGGCACCACCTTCCAGCGGATAGCAACACAACATCCACCGTCACCCGGGCCGCCGATACAGCCACTATAACGGGCACCACCTTCCAGCGGATAGCAACACAACATCCACCGTCACCCGGGCCGCCGATACAGCCACTATAACGGGCACCACCTTCCAGCGGGCAGCAACACAACATCCACCGTCACCCGGGCCGCCGATACAGCCACTATAACGGGCACCACCTTCCAGCAACAACACAACATCCACCGTCACCCGGGCCGCCGATACAGCCACTATAACGGGCACAACCTTCCAGCGGGCAGCAACACAACATCCACCGTCACCCGGGCCGCCGATACAGCCACTATAACGGGCACCACCTTCCAGCGGATAGCAACACAACATCCACCGTCACCCGGGCCGCCGATACAGCCACTATAACGGGCACCACCTTCCAGCAACAACACAACATCCACCGTCACCCAGGCCGCCGATACAGCCACTATAACGGGCACCACCTTCCAGCAACAACACAACATCCACCGTCACCCGGGCCGCCGATACAGCCACTATAACGGGCACCACCTTCCAGCAACAACACAACATCCACCGTCACCCGGGCCGCCGATACAGCCACTATAACGGGCACCACCTTCCAGCAACAACACAACATCCACCGTCACCCAGGCCGCCGATACAGCCACTATAACGGGCACCACCTTCCAGCAACAACACAACATCCACCGTCACCCGGGCCGCCGATACAGCCACTATAACGGGCACCACCTTCCAGCAACAACACAACATCCACCGTAACCCGGGCCGCCGATACAGCCACTATAACGGGCACCACCTTCCAGCAACAACACAACATCCACCGTCACCCGGGCCGCCGATACAGCCACTATAACGGGCACCACCTTCCAGCAACAACACAACATCCACCGTCACCCGGGCCGCCGATACAGCCACTATAACGGGCACCACCTTCCAGCAACAACACAACATCCACCGTCACCCAGGCCGCCGATACAGCCACTATAACGGGCACCACCTTCCAGCAACAACACAACATCCACCGTCACCCGGGCCGCCGATACAGCCACTATAACGGGCACCACCTTCCAGCGGGCAGCAACACAACATCCACCGTCACCCGGGCCGCCGATACAGCCACTATAACGGGCACCACCTTCCAGCAACAACACAACATCCACCGTCACCCGGGCCGCCGATACAGCCACTATAACGGGCACCACCTTCCAGCGGATAGCAACACAACATCCACCGTCACCCGGGCCGCCGATACAGCCACTATAACGGGCACCACCTTCCAGCGGATAGCAACACAACATCCACCGTCACCCGGGCCGCCGATACAGCCACTATAACGGGCACCACCTTCCAGCGGGCAGCAACACAACATCCACCGTCACCCGGGCCGCCGATACAGCCACTATAACGGGCACCACCTTCCAGCAACAACACAACATCCACCGTCACCCGGGCCGCCGATACAGCCACTATAACGGGCACAACCTTCCAGCGGGCAGCAACACAACATCCACCGTCACCCGGGCCGCCGATACAGCCACTATAACGGGCACCACCTTCCAGCAACAACACAACATCCACCGTCACCCGGGCACCGGCGGCGGCTGACCAGTCCCGGGCTCACGCCACGCGGATTAGCCCGCTCTGTTTGGTGCCGTTTATTTGACTGTCGGAATGCTGAGTGTCGAGCTCTGAGGGGGAAGGGGGGGGGGGGGGGGGCAGACAGTTTTTTCCTCATTGTCGGCGAGGCGGGGTGGAGTGGTCCGTTTTTTACGTGAAGTGGTGTCGTCCGCCTCGACTGACAGCGTTTCTGCGCTGAGGAGACAGTGTTGACTGAGGTCACCTTCACGGCGCTGAGGTCCCACAGCAGTCTGTAGTATGTATGCACCAGTCAAAGGTCCGCACACCTGCTGCTGGGTAGAACTTCCTGCTGCATGCGGACGAGCGCAGTACGACATAACGGTCAAAGTACCATTGTAAAATGCCCATTGTATTTGCCAGGTGACGAAGAGAATCACCTCAAATGGTAGGACGTTCAACGCATCATTAACTACGCATTCACCAGGGTTCCTTACGACTGGGCACAGTGGCAGCGGATTGTATTTTCGGATGGGGTGGATGGGGGGCAAAGCAATCTCCAGGGGCACCCCGGATCGTCAAATCTCTTAAGACTGAGGGCCCTCTTCACCACCTGAACTGAGGGCCCCTCAAACCGGACGATGACTATCTCATACCGACCGAGGACTCTCTCAGGACGACCGAGGACCGACCAAGAGCCACTCAGGTTGATCCAGGGAACATTCAGGGCCCTCGGGCAATTTTCTCGGCAAAAAAAGAAAAAAAGTCGATGTTTCCGGAGGACCCCTCTTACAAACTTCTGGGGACAAAACCATATGTTTGTTCCCCAACTTCTTGAGTGTGTGTGTGTGTGTGGGGGGGGGGGGGGGAGGGGGGGGGGGGGGGGGTCAGCTGCTTCCCCTGTCCCTCTGCTCCGCCCCGCCGCCCCCGACTGGGCAAGCACAACGGTACTACATGCACCGTGTTTTTCTCCCCGCCCACGAGCGGCGGTACCCAATAATAACGGACCCCTGCGCAGGTGTCGGCGTCAGGGGACATCCGTTCACTCGGAGGGAAGGGGGCCGGCCCGTCGACTCGTCAGCAGCAGGGACGGTAGCCCGACTGCCCCACAATCGGTCGATCTCTCTCCGTTCGGCACACATTCCGCCATTGAGCGCGGCGCGGCGTCCCTTTAAATTGGCCCGGACGGCCGGGCAGCCACGCACAAAGGCCGGGGGTGCCGCGCGAGGGGAGCGCCCAGCCATCTATAGCGGGCTAGGCCGTGCTGGGGTGGGGTCACAGACCCGGCCAGCTGGCGAAAGTCGGCCCGCTACCCACTACACAGCAGCCCGGAACGGGATCAGCACCGGCCCACACACACCCCGGTACACAGCTGAGCGGGCCGCGCCACCAACGGGTGCGAGACGCCGCCGCCGCCGCCGCCGCCGCGCGCTGCCGCCGGACGATGCGTAGGTGAAAGCTGTTTGCGCGTGCTCCGGCGCCGGGGCGGGACGGGCGGGACGGGACGTGAACGGAAGACGGGACAGGGCGACGGACGGCGCTGATCCTCGGTCCGATGAGCATGTCCAGCACACGAGACGAGACATGACCGGCCGCCCGCCGGGCGCCGACACACGGCTCTCTGCGGCATCCCGCGGCGGCAGAGGAGGCGGTGACAGCGCGGCCTGGCACGTGGCACGCGGGAAGAGACGGGCCGAGACACGGACGGAGACGGGACGAGACGCGGACTAATGTCGCCGTCAGGTGAGCCGGAAACGCGCCAACCGAGGTTTCCGGTCCGGCAGCTAACGAGACGGACAGCTGGGAGAAATCGTGGGTGGTGTGGGGTGGTGAGGGGGTGGAGTGGGGGTGGAGTGGGGTGACGTGGGGGTGGGGTGGAGGGGTGGGAGGACGCACCAGGCGGCCGGAAAGCTCGGGACCAGCTAATGAGGAGATCTCGCGGTTTTGACACCTCAGATGGCCGCTGACATCGCGGAATGAGCCGCCCGCCGGACGCCGGTGACCTCAGCGCTCAGTCAGGACGGCTGCGGCGCGCTCCGCCGAGCCATCCATCACCGGCGAGACAGCGGGGCCACACACGGCTGCTGCGTGCCGGCCGGCATCAGCGGCAGACAGGCGACAACAGCAGCCTAAGTAATGCCCCCTCTCCTGACCCCCTGCCGAGCCACCTCCCACTGCACCCCCCCCCCCCCCCCCACCCAACCCGGCCCTCCAGAACCCCTCCTCACACCGCAGAGCCGCCATGGTCACTCCAACATGACCGGTGAAGGCTGTCTCTGACACAGAGCGGAGTATCCATCTGGACTGAATACTCGAATAGTGAACAGTGAACAGTGCAGACACAACACCATCCTACCCGTTCGCTCTGCTGCAGCCCGGCACCGCGCCGCCGCCGCATCAATGATCCGTTACGACACCGACCGCCGAGTGGCGGTCACTGAGAGAGGAGCTTCACAGCGGCGCGTGTTGTGCCACCGACACGGCGCGGCCCCTGATGACACGGCGCGGCCCCTGATGACACGGCGCGGCCCCTGATGACACGGCGCGGCCCCTGATGACACGGCGCGGCCCCTGATGACACGGCGCGGCCCCTGATGACGCGGCGCGGCCCCTGATGACACGGCGCGGCCCCTGATGACGCGGCGCGGCCCCTGATGACACGGCGCGGCCCCTGATGACGCGGCGCGGCCCCTGATGACACGGCGCGGCCCCTGAAGATACGGCGCGGCCCCTGATGACACGGCGCGGCCCCTGATGATACGGCGCGGCCCCTGATGACGCGGCGCGGCCCCTGATGACACGGCCACGGCGCGGCCCCTGATGACACGGCCACGGCGCGGCCCCTGATGACACGGCGCGGCCCCTGATGACACGGCGCGGCCCCTGATGACGCGGCGCGGCCCCTGATGACACGGCGCGGCCCCTGATGACACGGCGCGGCCCCTGATGACGCGGCGCGGCCCCTGATGACACGGCGCGGCCCCTGATGACACGGCGCGGCCCCTGATGATACGGCGCGGCCCCTGATGACGCGGCGCGGCCCCTGATGTTTGCACAATGTTAAGCGCCAGAAAATGATTAATTACACGCGACACAATGGAATCGAATTGAATCTTCAAACGCTCTTAGGTGATAACTATCCGGAATTGATTGGCCTCCTCTTTGAATTTCTTTACCAAACACGATTAGTTAACCAAATATAACATTTTGTTTTGCCTAGCGCAATTTTGGCTCTCTGCGCAGGTTTTCCCCTTTGCGTTAGGCGCTGTTTAAAAAAATAAATATTTAGGACTTTTCTCCCAGCTAAATACATCCCACAACCAGGTAACGCCGGGGTGCCGGAGCCAGGGAGACTGACAACAGTCTCCCGTTGCTGCAATGATGGCACTCCGGCTCCGTCAACACTAACACCTTTTCACAAGTGTATGTACAAGTGTATGTGTGTCTGTGTGTGTATGGAATACAATATGTATGTATGCGTGTCTCGTGTTTGACTTAATTTTGACTTCGAACGAAATACTTAACGTAAGATAGACATTAGATTTACTTTCAACAATTCACTTAACGTAAAATAGATACCCTATTCCCTAGCTTGCTCCGGGTTCACATAAACCGGTCAACGTAATTCTTCTGCTGGCAAATTGCCAGGAAGTAATTCTCCCCCCCCCCCGGAACATGGTTTTAGGCCGCTCCGGGAAAAAAAAACTGATGACATGGGACGGCAATCCGGGCACCGGCGTCACCGGCGACACCGGCGTCCCCGGGCGCTGGCGCCCACCGTCACCAGTCACCGGCGTCACCGGTCACCAGCGTCACCGGCGCCACCGGTCACCGGCGTCACCAGCGTATGGTTCGGCCAGACGGTGACGCGCGAGGTCGGTCCGGAGATTACACTGCTATGGCAGCATATACCCGCACTGAGCCGGCCGGATGACCGGCTTACAGAGACACCACTTTCTGCGGCGCCAGGCGTCAGCTGCGACATAGGCCAGTGAGAACTCGAGCCAACATCTGACGCTATCGTACCGGCTGAGAACTGGTCGTCAGCTGATGGGGCGATGAGTGTTTCCGAGGGGAGACAGGCAGCGAATGCACGGGGCCGGCGTCACGCCAGGCGCCATCTGCACGGCGCAGCGGGCCATTCTACACCCCTTCAACCTGTCCCGGTGTGCCCCGTCAGCACACAGCCCGCCCCGCCCAAACTGGGCCACGCAAACACCGGCAAAAAAGGCACAGAAAACGGCACCGTAACGGGCCGGAAGACTATTTTCGCAGCTGCGCGGCGTCCCCAGGCGAGATTGATGCGGCGCCGGTGACTGCGGCGCATTAGGGCTGTTGCAGCGGCCGCCCCCGCCGACCGGCGGCGGCCGGGCGTGCAGCACCCAGTGTACACCGCTGATCTGGGTCAACCGGCTGCGCGGAAAGTGAAGGTGCAGAACCCAAACGCTGAGCGCGCGGCTGCCGCTGACGTAACCGTCGCGCCGCGCCGCTGAGAGCGAGACAGACGCTGAATGGCAGATGGCCCCTCCGCGCGGGAGAATCGCACACTCTGCCAGTCACGACGCGCGCCTCGGATGTGGGCGTGATTCGGCCGCGGCCGTAACGCGCCGACTACACGGCAGCTCGGCGCGCTCAGCTGGCCCAGCGGTGTTGCAGCACGGCTCGCCGAGTTTGTCACCCCCGGCGCCGGCCGCATTACGCCCAGCTGTGAACACGCAGCCTTAATAGTTAGCACGACAGCGGCGGCTGGCTGGGGCGGATCCAGGCCACGATGACAGCCGAGAGTCGTCAATTGAAACCGAGTCCCGCTGCGTCAGTGTGGCTGGCGTCACAGGGGCACGGCGCCGTTTGTTGGCCAGGCATGTGCATACCGCGTAGAGGACGGACGACTCCATTGACTTGTCATTGTTCAATGAGCACGTATTTGTGTAATAAATATAGTATGCTGAACACTGCACAGTGACCATGCATGCACCCTCAGCCCGTCCTGTCTCACTCTATGACCTGTACGGACAAGGCTGGGGCGGGGCGCCACGCAGCTCCAACGCACCCCGCCCACAGACAGTAACGCTCTGGCGGTCTCCCCAGTGTATACCAGTGGCGACCAGCGGGAGCGGCCGGCCGTCCAGCTCTGGCCGCCGGCTCCCATTACAACACGACCCAGCCGGCCGGCCGGGCCGCTGTGAGGTAACGGCGCCCGAAAGCGGCTCCACTGGCCACGTCCGGGCAGTCCTGTCGCACCGGCGCGCCTCAAACACGCAGACCTGAGCTTCTCTGGCTAACCGGGCCGACCGCACACAATGGCCAGTCCATCAGCGCGGCGGCCGGGAGGGGCGGCGGCGGCCCCACCGGCCCACAAAGGGCCCTCGGCCGCCGCCGTTTCGCCCGGTCGGTGCCGGCACGCACACGGCGAGTCGAAACAAAGGCTGCGCGCTGCGGCGCCGCCGGCGCACTGACCCCATTTCTGTCGCTCGATACGCGCGGCCGGCTGTGCGGACTGTGCGTGCAGCGGTGGTGACGGTGCAGCGCGTCCCGTCCCGTCCCAGCAGCGACGGCCGCCGAGCCTACCCAACTGGCGGCTGGCGCGGCGCGGACCGCTTACACAACAGTCATTGGTGTAGCAGGCGCCGCCGCGCCAGGAGCGCAGACGGCGACACCTCAGGTGACAGGGGGAGTCGCGGCGGTGTCCTGTTCCCTGCCCCCCGCCCCGCCCCGCCCCGCCGCTGCCGCCGCCGAGGCGTGGCTCCCCAGTAACCGGCCGACCGACCGAGCGACCCAATGAGACGGTGACCCACATCGGGCCCAGCAACACGCCCCCGCCCCGCCCCCATTCTCCCCGTGGACTGGCGCTCGGCGGCCGGCGCTGGCTGGCTGGCCGGGGGGGGGGGGGCTCCTTGGCTGACCCAGTTCCCAGGCGGGGAGGGGGACACCACGCCGTCGGCGGCTACGGTTTCACGCCGTGGCGCGCCACGACTGCCGCCGCTGTGCCAACTGAGCCCACAAGACCGGCGTCAAAACACAGCACCAGCGCCAGCAGCAGCAGATGCTGGCGACACACGACACGCCGGGCGCTGTGCTGGCAGCGCTGCACGGAGGCGCTGCACGAACAGGCTGACTGCCAGTGCGCTGCCTGCACCCCAGTGACCCAGTCGGACGAGACGGGTACAGACGGTGTACACTGTCCAGACTCCAGATGACTTTCGCCCATCGACTCAAGTCCATTGTCCATGTAGCCGCCTCCACAACCCCTGCCATTGACAGTCGCCGATGAACAGAGCTCGTTCGGCCGTCCATCGCTGACGGGCAGCGCTGTCCTCCCTCAGCTGTCCTCCCTAAGCTGGCTTCAGCTCCACCAGCCCAGGACAGCCCGCTAGTCCGGGAAAACGCCCCCCGCGCGCAGCGGGCCGCCGGAGTCGCTCGGCACGGTTGCACGAGTCGCGCGGCGTGCAACCTGCCTGTGACGCAACCTTCGCTCGGCGGCGGCGGCGGCGGCGGCGGCGGCGCGGCTCCATGCGGCGCGAGCCGGCCATTGTGTCACCGGCGCACCGCCGACAAACGCGCCCGAGTTTAGAAAGTCACCGCTGGAAAAGGCTTGTCCGACATATTAGCGGGAGATCGGATCGCGGTGGGTTCGCACGACACAGGGCAAGCGGGACTGCCGCCAGCGCGCTGGGTCGGACACGGACCCCCGGCCACCGTGAGCTCTGTGATAACATCGCATTCCCACCGCGCGGTCTTCACCGCCGGCCCGCAGTCGGGCCGTCCACAGCTCCTGGCGCCGTATACTGAGCTCGGCCAGCCGGTGGTATGGTGGCTGGTGCAGCCGGCCCGCAGTCGGCCCGGGCCGCCGCCGCCACCAAAACATGCCGATCATTGAGCCGCTGACTGACCGGCCCGCCGGACCGGTCCGGCCGGTTCGGCCGCACGCCAGCACATCACAATCACCACCAGCGACCAGTGCATGGCAGGCGCGGCGAGCCGCACTATACAGCGGGCGACACACGGCCCGGCCCACAGCCCCGCGGCCGGCACACATACAGCACGGCCGCTGGCCGCCAGCCAAAACCTAATGCATCAACATTTACAGCTGGCGGCCGGCCGGGCGCGGCTATTCACCCCGGCTGTATATTTTGAATCGGCGGCCCACTGCGGAGCGGCGCGTACGGCCCGGCCGGGCCAGACGGCCCACTCCCTCAGGTGGTTGGAGGGCGCTGACTGAGGCCTGAGGCTACAGTCTGCACCATCACACCGCCACCGACTGCTACAACTAACTCTCCCCCGCCTCCACAGCTGAGGCACCCACACACGCACCGGCCGACCGGGAGCGGCGCCGAGCAGAGGGGCTCCACCGTCCGGGGGCCGTTCGTCATCCAGTCAGACGCCACCAGCAGACGCTATCGGGGGCGCCTGCGTGGTCTGCATCGGCTCGGCCGGGTCGCTGCAGGGCCGACACTGCGTCGTATATGATGGCGCCAGGCCCGGGGCGGTCAGCCAGTCGGCCGGCCAGCAGCGTGCGCCGCTGTTGCCACCTGGGCAGGTATCGTGCCGGCCGCCAGTGAAAGGACTGCGGCCCGCGCGCGGTACCGCCCGCTGCGCCGCCCCGCCGCCCGCCGGCGCCCGAGACGCGACGCGTCTGAAAGCGAAAGCGACCGACTGCTGGCCGCTGGCCGTCTCGGCGGCCGCGGCGGAGTCTGTGCTGGCCAGCGACGATGTGCAGCGGCACACACAGCAGCCTTCTCCGACAAACGCGCCCGTCCTATGGCCGCACACACAGCACGCCACTGGACTACAGCCATGTCGGCTGTGTAGTGCGACCATGCGGCCACCGGCCAAACCAAACGAGCCGCCAATCTCCGCCAGTCTCCAGTCATGTTGGCCAGAGGCGATGCTGTGATCATGCGTGCAGCATCAGGCGGCACGCCTCACGCCTACACAGACCACCCACTTTCAGGTAAAGCTAATACATCCTACACTGACACACGTCCACATACATTACCGGCACACAGTTCGATCCTTACTACACCAACACACTTTTGACGGAGCCAAGACGACCACAGCGGCGCACAGCACAGCCAAGACGACCACAGCGGCGGAGCCAAGACGACCACAGCGGCCACAGCACAGCCAAGACGACCACAGCGGCCCCAGCACAGCCAAGACGACCACAGCGGCCACAGCACAGCCAAGACGACCACAGCGGCCCCAGCACAGCCAAGACGACCACAGCGGCCCAGCACAGCCAAGACGACCACAGCGGCGGAGCCAAGACGACCACAGCGGTCACAGCACAGCCAAGACGACCACAGCGGCCCCAGCACAGCCAAAACGACCATAGCGGCGACATCACAGCCAAGACGACCACAGCGGCGGAGCCAAGACGACCACAGCGGCCACAGCACAGCCAAGACGACCACAGCGGCCCCAGCACAGCCAAGACGACCACAGCGGCCCAGCACAGCCAAGACGACCACAGCGGCGGAGCCAAGACGACCACAGCGGTCACAGCACAGCCAAGACGATCACAGCGGCGGAGCCAAGACGACCACAGCGGCCCCAGCACAGCCAAGACGACCACAGCGGCCCCAGCACAGCCAAGACGACCATAGCGGCGACATCACAGCCAAGACGATCACAACGGCCACAGCACAGCCAAGACGACCACAGCGGCCACAGCACAGCCAGGACGACCACAGCGCCCCAGCACAGCCAAGACGACCACAGCGGCCACAGCACAGCCAAGCCGACCACAGCGGCCATAGCACAGCCAAGACGACCACAGCGGCGGAGCCAAGACGACCACAGCGGCCACAGCACAGCCAAGATGACCACAGCGGCCACAGCACAGCCAAGACGACCACAGCGGCCACAGCACAGCCAAGACGACCACAGCGGCCACAGCACAGCCAAGACGACCACAGCGGCGCACACAGCCCACATGAGACGAGCCGCTCCGGCGCTGGGACTTCCTGATCGGCCACTTCCTGATCGGCTGACGGTGACCAGACGTGGCCGCCGCGGCGCCAGATACAACCAGACGAGACCCGGGGCACGGCGGGACGGGGGCACGGCGGGACGGGGGTACGGCGGGACACGGGGTACGGCGGGACACGGGGGTACGGCGGGACGGGAGATTGGTCGGTAGCGGAAGTGGCCTGCTGAGGGCGTGGAGGTGCCGGCGGCGGTGACCACGCCCCTGAGCGGTTCCTGCTCGGTTGGCCACGCCACCAGACCGCCAAGGCCGGCCACGGGCAGCGCACCCGACCTGCGCGCCGTGCGTCACCACTCCAGCCCCGGCGGGCAGGGGCGCAACAAAGAGAATCACCCTACCGGCGCGTCACTCCTGCGCGTCTGGGCACAAAGTGCGCAAATAGCCCAGATTTTGGCCAGAAACAGGTCCCGAGAACGTCAGCGTAGCCAAAATGGTCCACAGAGAACCAGAAGCTGAGTACGAGCCCGCTCGACTGATCAGACCCCACATCAGCCTCCTTTCCCGAGCCCGTACGGGCGATTCCCTGCGCCATCTTCGGATCTCCGGACGCGCCTGTCTGTCAGCGCCGCTGCCCGTCGCCGCTCGCCGCGTCGCTGCCCGCCGCCGCTCGCCGCCGCCGCTCGCCGCCGCTGCTCGCCGCCGCCGCTCGCCGCCGCTGCGTCACCGCTCGCCGCCGCTGCGTCGCCGCTCGTGTCATAGAGCGGCTGTCAGCGGCGGCCACATAAATCCAGTCAGCGTCGTTACGGCAATCCCGACGGCGCGCCTCTGCCAATTGCCAGCCGGCCGGGCCACCGCTCATGGCGGCCCGCCGGCGCCGCCGCTCGAGCCTGCTGATGTTGCTGGGCAGAAACGCTCAACGACGTCCTGCCCTGCGCCGAAACTGACTGTACACCACTGCACGCGTCTGTCAGGTGACGATTCCTTCACCGAACCGATAAGGACAAATAGGTGACCCATTCCAATCCAATGCACATTATCAAACGGGTCGAATCCCAATTCCGCCGGCCACAGGCAACATCAGACGACTTTCCGTCGCCAGTCACATCGCCGACGGCGCCAAATTCCAATCAGCCGGCCTGATTCAGCTTCGGGAGCAGGTTCTCCGGCGCTGGCCACCGGAATCGAACCTGGCTGTCGCCACGTGCGGGTCGGTCCTGCTGAGACACGATGACATCGATCTGTGGCGGCTCCTCGCACGCGGCGGCTCCACTCGGCAGCGCCAGCCGGAGCCGGAATTGGATTAGCACCGCCGCGGCGGTGCTAATCCAATCCTCTGTCGGCGCGGCGGGCCGACAGAGGGCACCGCTGCCGGCGGTGCACTTCGCAGGGCTCCCCGTCCCGGCGGTCCATGGCCAGGTCTTCCAGATGGCAGGCGGCGGCGGCGGCGGCGGGTCGGCCAGACGGCAGGTGACCAGGTCAGCACGGCCCTGACCTGACCCAGCCGGCAGGCGGGTCTGCTGGCTGACTCGCCGCTGAGTCCAGATCCGGCCGGATGCGGTCTCAGCAGCCAGCTGGGGCTCCCAGTACCTGGAGCTGGATCAGCAGGCAGAGGAGCCTCCCGACTGCGAACCGCGCTGGATGATACAGTGGACGGCCCAGCCAGCGGGGACTCGCAGCAGGTTTGCATGACATCCACAGTCGATCCCCGCTGCACAGAGCCGAGGTGCCGTGCGCAGCCGAGAGCGGAGTCTGCAGCCGTGCCGTCCCCGCAGTCCGCAGTTCGCAGAGACGCGGACACATGCACCGCTTGATCAATCGCAATCGGCGCGGCGTTTATTTACGTTGCAGCGCGGCGTCAGCCGGCCAGCTGGGAGAGGAGCGGGCGGCGCTGGCACGCTGCTGTGAGGGCCCGCTGTGCGTCCGTCCGTGGGCGGCGGCCCGCCATGGGAGGAGCGGCGCGCACAGGGCGCACAGCGTGCGGACAGGGCGCCGCGGCGGCCCCACGGCCGTTCTGTCACTCCGGCAGGCTGTCGTCCGGTCACAGCCCCACGGGACGCGGTACTGGTGGACCGCTGACGCCGTGGACAGACGGTCCTCAGGACACAGAGCGGCGCGGAGCCGGCCGGGGGTCTCTGCCACTCTCCGTGGCTCGCCGCCGGCAGAGCTCAGGCAGGGCCCGACTCGGCCGTCGCGCCGGGGCAGCAGGGCCATGTGCAGTGTGCACTCGGGTGAGAACGGGCCAGCTGCGTCGAGCCGGGACAGAGCGGGGCGCGGTCGTATCGTGCCCGCGTCACGCTACAGCGACCCCCAGCCGGCACGATAACACTCCCAGCCCCGGCCACCGCCGCTCCGGCCGGCACGAGTCCCGCGTACAGAAACACTCCTAGCCCCGGTCCACGCCCTAATGACCACTCACGGCTTCTGCACGCTGACATAGTTCGGAAACTAAAACATAACACCCCAAAATGTCAGCAGCAGGTCACCAGACACCCCAATGATAGGTCACAGCCATACCATAACACCACACACAGCCAAAATACGAGGTCGGCGGCCACTGCCAGCGACGGGCACCGGAAACCGTCTGACGGTGATGAGGGTCTGGTGACGTCCCAATGACGACTCCCGTGCCCGGTGACGTCTCAATGACGACTCCCGTTCCCAACAGACCACTTTGTCGGCAGTGTGCCGTTTCCCTCGCGGCCGAGTAAACAGCGGCACCTCCCCATCAACCCCGGCTCCCGCCTTCGCATTCCACAACTGGGACATCGAAATACACAGCACTCTCGCGGCACTGTCCGACCCCTCACAGCCTTTCTGTCCACCGCCACAGGAAGACACGAGACAGCAGTCCAGGAGAGACCTCCTCAGCAGCCCCAGCTCGGCACACACGAGAGCGCCACCACAGCCGGACCCACGGTCGACACAGAGCACAACACAAACAGAAGCCCGTCACGGTCCGCCTCCGCGGCGGCTGCGGCCGCGGCGTGGGAGCCGTTTGCGGCCGAGTGCCCGTGAAATGACGGCTTTCGATTTTCAAGGGCTGGCGGGCGGCCAGCCGTGGCCGGCGGTGGCACGGCGTACGACAGACAGACGGGCGAACCGGGGTGACACACGGGGGACAGTGGACAAACGGACCGGCAGTCAGTCGGCCGCCCGACCAGGAGGCGAGCGGCCCAGTGGGCGCGGCCCGGTCCCGTTACATTCCCACAATGCAGCCATGCAATGCAGGCGACACGTGCATTGTCTGTCGCCGCGCCCGCTTTCAGCTCGCTCTCTCGGTCCGGTACGCGCGTCCATATCGCTACCAACGGACCCAATACCGTAACGCGGATGTCAGCAGGGAGAATAGACAACTGAAAGCACGCACACATCGGTCCCAACCTTTCCCCACGGGAAAAAATCATCCCACGAAAAAGCGGTATTGTGTCTCACACGAATGTATTGACTGTGAAGTTGCAGAAATGCACGCCTCTGTGGTTTGAAATGTTTTAACTTTAAAACATTTAAGCCAATAAGCACAATTATTGATTCAAGCTGGAACAGCTGAAAATCTAGGAGCGCGCGGCTGTAAGAATCAAGTTAGCTGGTGAATTAACTGAAACATGCACGACACGAATTGTTGAATTTAGGGAGCGTCCGGAACACCCATACAATCCATACCCAGTTCACACCTGGAAATCTCTCACCGATTACAACACGCCCCACGGACAACCCTGGTCCCTGGTCACTAAGCCGACATCCACGACCGAACACCAGGGGACACTGGGAACACTGGGAACACACTCGGGAACACACTCGGGAACACACTCGGGAACACCAGGAGACACTGGGAACACTGGGAACACACTCGGGAACACACTCAGGAACACCAGGAGACACTGGGAACACTGAGAACACTGGGAACACACTCGGGAACACACTCGGGAACACACTCGGGAACACCAGGAGACACTGGGAACACTGATAACACTGGGAACACACTCGGGAACACACTCGGGAACACCAGGAGACACTGGGAACACTGAGAACACTGGGAACACACTCGGGAACACACTCGGGAGAGATAAGAGAAACCCGCGCGGCGGGACTCACCTTCCAGCTTCATGCCTACGCTGAGACACTTCTGGAAGCGGCAGAACGGACACCGTTTGCGCTGCGTCTTGTCGATCTGGCAGCTCTTGTCGGCCACACACGTGTACACCTTCTTGTTCTGCACGGTGCGCTTGAAGAAGCCCTTGCAGGACTCGCAGGTGAGCAGGCCGTAGTGGTAGCCGGAAACCTTGTCGCCGCAGACGGGACACAGCTCCTGGATGCCCTCCTTGGTGTCGGGCAGCGGGTCCTGGTGCAGGTTGTACTGGTGGTCGCTCACCCCCATGCTGGTGGCGCCTGGAGGGAACAGGCACGCGTTATCCAACAGCGGCGAGCCCAGGATGCTGTTGTTGTTGGACACCTGTACGTGCGAGTACACGGGAGGGTTGACGATAGTCATAGAGCCCGGTGACGACACCATGCTGTAACACTGGGCACTGGCCGCCGGCGAAGCTGCAGAGTGCTGCTGCTGAGGCTGAGGCTGAGGCTGCTGCTGCTGCTGCTGAGGCTGCTGCTGCGGCTGGTGCTGCGGTTGGTGCTGCTGCTGGTGCTGCGGCTGGGGTTGGGACTGCGACTGCTGCTGCTGTTGGTGCTGCTGCTCCTGGGGCGGCTGTGGAGTTGGGGGCTGCTGTGGCTGTGGCTGTGGCTGTGGCTGCTGCTGCTGCTGTTGCTGTGGGACAGGAGGCTGCTGACCAGCGTGCTCGAGCTGCACAGGCATGGCGCTAAAGCTGGGCTGCACGTGCGCCAACGGCAGCTCCATGTCCGATATCATGATCTGACCGTGTCACGTCACACACTCGTCACACACAGGCGCACGTGACACGGGGCGCCGGTCCGTGTCCGTGTGGGTCGGGGCGCGCCGCCAGCCGCTGCTGCGCCAGACGGTCTCGGACGCCAACTGGCCGCTCGCCGCCGCCGCCGCCGCAGCACGCCGCTCGCCCGCTTGTCGCTGCCGCTCGCCGCCGCACACACGTGAACGCTGGCTCGGCCGTCGCTCGCTGCGCCGCGCTGCTCGCACCACATCGGACCGACGACTGACGCGCCGCCGCCGAGCCGCCGCCACGCGTAGTGAAAGTGATTCCGAGCTGGCCTAATTCCGTTTCTTTAGGGCCTATGTAAGGCTGATCGCTGCTAGCCCAGTGACCCACTTGGCGGCCGCGGGCAACAACGGCCCGCGCGCCGCGTCGATCGATGCCGCGCGGGCCTATCTTGCCCGCGCGTCGACGGGACACGCGCCGTGTAAAAACGTCTTTCGGCGCGGCGGCGCGGCGGCGACGGCGGCGGCGAGACGCACCCCCGTCGACTGCGTGTGCTCTTTTTGCACGCGGCTGCCGTCCTGTAGTAATTCAGTGGTACTCGGGACGGCCGATTAGGCCGTTATATGGGGAGCGAGTGGGGTGCAGTGGGGGGAGGGGCGCATTCGCGCGCTCCCGCCGCCTGGTAACAGTGGACGTATTGCCCCATAGAAAACCGCCGGCCGCGCGGGGGGGGGGGGGGGGTGACGCAACGTGAAGCTGGTATCCCGGGGACGGGCTGTAAAGAACTTTCCATTTCTGGCGCGATGGGGAGAAGGCGAACAGAATTTGTCGCCATGCTTGTTTTCACCAGACTGGTGCTAAAATCAAACGAAATCAGAACGAAATTTGGATTACAATGAGACAAAATTCAAGATCGATTTGTGTTCGATTCCGATTAATATCACATTCGATTCCAATGAATAGTAAAGCTATCAAAATATCTGGAATGACAGCGAATCAAGCCACTAAGCTTGTCCCAATGCCAATAAATGTTTGAGCTTTATATTATATGCTGATCGGATTCAGCGACAGGGGCGGCGCCACCGATTTTTGTCAGGGGGGGGGGGGGGGGGGGGGAGTCGAAATTTAGGGGGCCTCCATTTGATAGGGGGCCTCCATTTGCGACGGGATCTCCATTTGAAAAGGGCCTTTGACCTCCATAGGGCTCCTCTCACCTTCCCTCTGGCTTCCAGAGGGCGGCTTCTGGACTTCAGGGGCACCTCTGCCTCCATAGGACCCCCTCTGGCAAACAGGGGACCAGGGCCGTAGACAAGATTTCTCTCAGGGGGGGGGGGGATGGGATCAGAGGGACCCTTGTAGCCAAGGGGGGCCCACATAATTAAAATAGTACAATATGTTGTATGTTGTGACAAATCACTTTTGACAACGAAACAAATATATTTTTATTTTTGGGAGTCAAAACTCTAAATTTTGCAAATCCGCGATAGCCATTTCAATATAATGTTATTTCCTTTCTTTCAGCTTTTTTATTTGTAATTTGCTTCAAAGCTAGATTGTATACGATTTTTCAAACATTTATTGTTTTCCACCAAAAATGGCATGACATGACGTGATTAAAACGTCATTATCTCCCCCAAAGTACTACACGATTTTCATTGAAATGTTGTGATTAGACGAAGAATGGATGCAGCATAAGGTACTGAAAGGTTTACGTCGATATCTACCATTGTTTTCAAGTTATTGAGACAATCAGGGGGGGGGGGGGGGCATATTCTGCCACCTCCAGCGGGGCGCGGGTTAATCAAAATAATATCCTGAATCTTCTTCAATTCGGACTGAGGAAACAACACAGAACGTACATGCCGATTGTGCACATGTACGATGAAGTTTCAAAATCTCTACAAAATAACGAAATAACATGCTTCTTATATCTTGATTTACAGAAAGCTTTGGATACCGTTTGCTTATAAATTTTCTTGAAAAAATACACCACATTGTGATACCAGGGTTTCTAAAACACGATAGTCATATCTTAACAGGCGCCCTGGGGGGCCTCTGATAATTACACGCCCTGGTGGGGTGGGGGGTGGGGGCGGACCCCCCCCCCCCTGAGATCTCGAAAACCACGCAACGTAGCGACAAGCCGTAAACGGCGTTAGATAGCACGAGACAAGCTCTATGGAAGGTATATCTGTCTTTTTTAGGTCAGGTCATTATTGAGGTCACCAGAGGTCAGATTTTCCAGTTTTAGGACTTCGCTCGAGAAACCCTCAAATATCTCGGGAACTATGGATAGCTAGGAACAAACGAAAAAAAGCAATCGAAAGCTCTTTAAATATTTAATCGCCATCTATCTGTCCTCAAATTTGAGCTCAGGTCAATATTTTAGGCTCCAGATGTCATCAAATGTGAGAAAAAAAATGTTTTTGGCAAAACAGTTTTACGCAAATAACTGTTTACCTAATGAAGATAAGGCACTATGTTTTACGCCATCGTGTTTGTCTCGTCAAGGCGCTTCTAATTCAAAATCGTAGAAGGATAAAACAAAATTCACTGGGGGGTCGCTCAGGAAAGTACGGGCCAACGTGTTTGTCCGGATGTGTGTCCAGGCGAGATATTTGGCCACCTCTGCAGGTCGACACTGCGGTTATTGGTTCGGAAGATAATCAGGTGTGTGGGGGGGGGGGGGGGGGTAAAGACGCCACCCCAGCCAATGGTGTTGGGCTGAGACCTCCAGCCAATGCCGGGTTAATACTCGTACATTGTTAAAGCCCTGTACTCCTCTCAGACGTTACTAGCATACACTGAAAAACAATGAGAACTTTGACTGGTCTTCCTTCGAGAGCCTCAACGGCGCTCAACCGGCAGACCACCTCTACCACCACAGGACCCTCTAAAGGACAACAAAGGCCCTCTACAGATCGGCAGGGGCCTCTAAAGGCCGGCAGATGGCCATCTGCAGATCGGCAGGGCCTTCTAAAGGCCGACAGAGGGCCCTATACAGATCGGCAGGGCCCTCTTAAGGTCAACAGAGGGCCTTCTACATATTGGCTGGGACACTCTGCAGATCGACAGGGCCCCTAAAGGCTGGAAGAGGGCCCTCTTCAGGTCGACAGGGCCCTCTAAATGCCGACAGAGTCCCTCTGCAGATTGGCAGGGCGATCTACAGATCGGTAGGGCCCTCTAAAGGCCGGCAGGGCCATCTAAAGGCCGACAAGGCCCTCTAAAGGCCGGAAGGGCCCTCTAAAGGCCGGAAGGGCCATCTAAAGGCCGTCAGGGCCCTCAAAGGTCGGCAGGGCCATCTAAAGGCCGGCAGAGAACCCTCTATAGATTGGCTGGGGCACCCTGCATATGCCCTATAGGCTGGAAGAGGGCCCTCTACAGGTCGGCAGGGCCCTATAAATGCCGGCAGAGGCCCTCTGCAGATTGGCAGGGTGATCAACAGATCGGTAGGGCCCCTAAAGGCCGGCTAAAGGTCGACAGGGCCCTCTAAAGGCCGCCAGGGCCCTCTACAGGTCGGCAGGGCCCTATAAATGCCGGGTGAGGCCCTCTATAGATTGGCAGGTCGATCTACAGATTGACAGGGCCCTCTAAAGGCCGGCAAAGGGTCCTCTCCAGATCGGCAGGGACCCTCTACAGATCGGCAGGGCCCTGTAAATGCCGGCAGAGGGTCCTCTACAACCGACAGGGGCCCTCTAAATGCCGACAGGGGGCCATCTGCAGATTCGCAGGGCCCTTTAAAAGCTGGTAGAGGGCCCTCTCCACACTGTCTGGGCCCTTTTGTACGTATTTACATATACATGCCTTTAACAGACAAGCAAGTGCTGTTATTTATTCGTGTTACGATTTGTTTAGGTTGGTGGGCGTTCTTTTATGCGACGTAAGGCGTTTCGCGGGCGCCTGACACCATCCAAAACACTGGGGCCTCGCTCGGTCGCCAGAGGGGCCTGCCTAGCCTCCAGGGGGGCCATGGCCCCCTTGCTCCCCCCTTGCCTACGCCCTTGCAGGGGACCCTCCAGAGGGCCTCTCCTCCAGAGGGCCTATCTGGCTTCCAGAGGGCCCTCTTTGGCCTTCGGTGACCTTTCTGACCTCCAAAGGACCCCCTCTGACCCCTAGGGGCCCACCTTTGACCTCCCCTCTGACTTCCAGATGGCCCCCTCTGGCCTTCAAAGGCCCCTCTGGCCTCCATAGGACCCCTTCTGGCTTCCAGGGGCACCTGTGACCTCCGCAATGGTGCCTGCGAGATGGGGTCTCTTTGAAGCATGGAGGGGCCTCCTTAAATGACAGGAAGGGCAAAAATATATGTTTGCCCCCCCCCCCTGCCCGACGACAGGGGGGCGACTGCCCCTCCTGACCCCCCGGTGGCGCCGCTGCTGTTCAGCGATAAGGTATGTGAGTACGTTCGACTAGCAAGGAAATAATATGCTATGCCTGCGAAAAAATCAGCCGGTAATTGGATTTGGAATACGAGTGGGAACATTCTCGAATTAAGAAATGCCAGTCATATTTTAACTGGATTTAAAATGGATTTGGCTTGTAATACGTTTCTTAGGATCGTATCCGGATTGAGGCCGTTCTTACGCGTACGGAGAACCAAATCAATTTCGATCCGGCGGAATCAGCACAGGTCAGGTCTGGGCGCGCCTTTCACGTGTGAGCGTGCACAAGGGTTCGACAGGCTGACAGGCCGACTCAGCACGTGAGCCCGGCACACAGCTGTGCCGTAACAACGGGAAAGGAAGGAGTGCGTGTCCGGTGGCGAGCGACCCGGCCGGCCAGCCCGGCCCCCACCGCGTCACGACGTCCCGCCACACGTGTACACGGGCAACGGGATGACTCGCCAGCCGTGGCTGTGGCCGGCGCCGGAGCCGCACGCACCTCCGTACAGGATCTCCGCAGTGACGGGTGCGTCATCTACGCACACTCGGCGGGTTCAATCAAGCCGAGGGAAACTTCCCTGCGGCCCGGCCGCCGCCGCACGGCCGACCCGTTTCCACAGATGAAAGCCAATTGCCGGCTGCGGTGCGGCGGACGGGTTTGTGGCGGCCGCGTCCGTGCTGACAGCAATGGCGGATCCGGCGACAGGCAAAACTGGGTCATATTCCTGCACTGGGAAATTTCAAATTGCTCACGGAGGGTGTTTATAAAAATACCGGTTCATGTCACTTTCCAGCAGCAGGACGTGTGCAGACACGGATTAGAGCGGGGTGGGTGCAGTGGGTCACGTTAGAAAAGGGATTCTGCGTATCCGCCGCACACAGGTGAGAAAAGGACGGCTCCGAGATAGGAACACGGGCTGGGATAGGAACACGGGTCTGGTCCCGGTTGACACATGGTCTGTCATATGATTTCTTTCCACCGATAAATCAGACATACAGACCAGCTAATGGAACATGTGCGCACCTCATCAATAGCAATGGCAAGAGCTGAAAAAGTCAGAAAACCGCGGTTGATATGGACAAACATTCCACTAAGCTCTGCTCTAATATCTTTGCATGAGGGCAAATATGCAGTGGCGGATCCAGAGGGGGAGGGGGGGGGGGGGGGGGGGGCATGGGGGCCATGCCCCCTACCCTTGAGCCTCGAAGGGGCCCAATAGCACGAGGGGGCCCCTAGCCAATCGAAGTGGCTCGAAAGGAATTCCACTCAGTTTTCAAACAATTGCCCACTCCGACCTCCAGAGGGCCCATTCTGGCTTGAAGAGGGCCAATTCTGGTTTGTAGAGGCCCATTTTGGCATGTGAAAGGCATATTTTTAACTAAAAGGGTCTATTCTGGCCTACATTTGTCTTCAAGGTCAAAAGGGCCCACCAAGGCTTGAGGGGGCCCACCAAGGCCTGGGGGCCACTTTGCTATGTGGCCCCTCCTTGACCGAATCCTCGATCCGCCACTGAATCAATTTATCAGGATTGATTAGGATGAGGCAATTGGGTCACGTCGCAATGAACTAGGAAAAAGCCCTACAAATCTCTCGAGCTAGCTTGATAATTGTCATACCTACTGTGCATTGTGCAAGGCACTGTATGTAAAGCGCACAGGACTCCGCGAAATGACTGGCATTTCTCCAGTATTAGCTCTCATCGAGCATTAATCTTTCAGGCAGCTTCTAATCCACGCAGAACGTTCTCCGCAAGTCCAACCCTCTCAAAGAAGCACGGCCGGCCAGCGTGGGTGACCCCTGGTGACCAACGCCAGAGAGGTAACCCCCGCACCGATTATGAGCGGCCACTATAGGACGAGCGTGCACGCGAGTGGGGCCGCTGCCGGGGAGGGCAGGGGAGGGCAGGGGAGGGGTCACAGAGTGGTGTCGTGTCGCCCCGTACAGAGGCCCGGCGTCACAGCCGCCGCCGCCGCACGGCGCACACAGCACGACAGGAACATCGCGCAGTCAAACGGTCCGAGCCGAACCGGTGTGCACAGGTACGACTGGTTAGTAATGTGTTGGCAACCACCATTGGCCATTGTTGGGCAAGATCATCGGCAAACGTACGAATCTTAGCTTTCATATGGTGTGCAACGAAAACAATCGTCATGAAGTCAAGCTGGCAGCGTACACAAAGTGTTGGGTTAGAGAAGCCTCGATTCGGTCTCCGCTGTCTCCGGTGGAAATCCACGATTTCGTAGTCTTATCCACTCGGCGTTATGAAACAGGCCGCGACACTCTGCGTTTTCCCCAGCAGCGACTGAACTGCCGCCGCCGCTCGGTCGGGAGAAATGATGGAAACCCCTGCTGCGGCCGACGGATGTCGGAGCGCCCGCCGGCTTTCCACCAAACGGTCGGCAGTTCCGAGAATCTCGGGGAGGACGGCACGCGGGGCGGGAGCCGCTGTCGACACTGGCGGCGGCGGCGGCGGCGGCGTGACGCGCCGCGCCACCTCTGACGGCAGTCGGCGGGTGCAGTGGGTGGAAGATAGCCGTTAGACGGCCCGGACTGCGGTCGCGCCGACACAGACGACGATGCAAAACCGGATTTGCGCTTAAATGTACTGTAAGTGAAAAGCTTTCACAATATGGACACTGTCACCTGTCACCATTATGACATACT
>JAXIVJ010002232.1:0-5000 GCA_036785665.1 Chirona hameri
CAGCTTCCGGACCGTTGGGTACCCCTCCCCAAAAAGAAACAATGTGGCGTGGCTGATCTTATCATTCACTAAAAGCGCGGAATATTCTTCACGGGAAGTTCATTATTCATTCAATTGCCCCCGTCATCCATTATAGAAACAAGTGACCTAAAGCATTGAATTAAGATGACAAATATGTGGCATGGTATGGGTTGTGGCATAGATTGCGAAGTCTCCTCCCTGTCCCCAAAACTCTCCATTACTGATGATCTGGAGGTAGTGTTTCGATGCTGGTCTTAAAAGACTCCTGAACCAATTTTGCATCGACTCAGTTTAGAGTTTATTATATCATTAATAGCCCGATATACTGACGAATGACTATGCTGGCGGTGACGATACGATATACGGACGGTGACGAATGACTCATGACACATGACTCACATTTGTGATGCTTCTGATGTATTGCTCTGTAGCTCGTGATATGTATAGTGCCTCATGGGAGCGTCTGCGCATAGCATTTATAACTGAGTGCATATTTGTGAAAGTTAGAATGTGAATGGTGCTTCGCCGCACACTGTTACCGCAATGGGCTTTGCAACACCGATTTTAGGACGGTGCCATTGAGTGATTGACTGATTGGGGTCTCGGGTTGTTTTTGTCGCCTTACTATATATGTATGTGTGACGCCCAAAACAAATGATGATGATACTATCAATCGAAAACAAAACACGTTGGTTTGGGTTGTAAGTATTTTCGACAAATTCCCTTGCACGCTTCCATTAACTTGCGTTAATCACTCATCGGATTTCGCGCCATGGTGCATTAAGAAATTATTTAAAACAATCTTGCCTTAGTAGTAGTTGCTTAGATCTTCTTTAAAATCCGGTGTGGTTATTTTCGGCCGATTTATATAAGTTGTTTCGGGGGGCATGGCCCTATGCCCCTCATGAATCCGCCTCTGGTCATGACGCCTCAAAGTGCAGAGAGCTGCCAGTGACTCCATGGCGGGGGCAGACATGATTGGAGTGAGCTGAGTACCTATAACAAATACTTTGTTAATCTTCAGAAGGAAGACTTACGGGAATTTTGTGAGTAGTGCTGCCATTTGCTTCTGAAGATGTCTTCATGTTTCATGTTTATTGTGTCATGTTTATTTTGCTACGATTGCATTGGATCATGGTCAGAAGAAACACACAAGACGCATCGGTGTTTAAATTTAAGCGCCAATTTGGAAATTTAAGAAGTCTGTATTTTGGCCGCAATCTCAATACCAGTCGGCACCAGCAGGGTGTGTTACATCTGTGTACCATTTGTCGTGGACCTGGTGGAGCCAGGTGGAGTGGAGTGGACCTCCAAGAGGGTCTCTGACCTCAGGCATGCCAACATTTCAGAAGAGACCTTCTCTTAATGCAGCAAGATGGTGCCATAGGCCTCCAGTGCACAGACAACAGCAGTGCGGCTGTCATTGACGGATATATTTGACAGACATGGCAGCAGACGCCTGACTGATAGAACGTGGCCCTCTCGCTGTCCAGACCTATTGCCCCTGGACTACTCATGGTTCCGGTCGGTGATGTTCACAGAATTTCCGGAAAACCCTCCAGCAACACTCCGTGAATCATGGACGTCCGTAGAGGCCTTCGCTCGATGGTTCTAACCGGAAGATATCACGCGTGCAGTGCGGCATATCTTTCATAGAAGAGCCGAAATATTTTGTCGCAAAAACGGCACCAGTGTTGAAAGCTGATAAAATGTACCTGTCCGATATTATTATGAATGAAAACCCTGTTGTTTTACGATCATGGTGATATATAATTATCAAGTATGAAAATACATCTATTTTCATTTTGAAGTGTTTTAAAATTAGCATGCATTATGTAGGGCGCCAGTTGAATGCAGTGAAGAAAGTCGAAATTCACTGAAGGAAAAATGGGGTGGCTAATCAAAATTGTTTTTGCCCCCCCCCCTCCCCCCAACTTTTAAATATTTCCCGGGCCCCTGCGCGCAAGGCGGTATTCGAAAGCTCTTAATGAGACGAATCTAAAGCACACTCACAAGTATCAAAGTGAGGTCACACATGTCGGGTCACGGTCAGGTCAAAGGTCAAAATCGACGTATTTGAGTGTATAGGCATACTTTCCATTCAAAGCCTTCGATTGCGACCATGATCACCCACAGTGCTCTCAAAGGTATGATACGCATCCCGCATGAGCTAGTGAGATTGTTGGCAAACGTCAAGGTCAAGGTCAGGTCACAAATGGTCACTATGCGCAAAATATCTACGAAAGTCACGCATCACATGTTTTATGGGTTATTTTCCACATATAATTCGATATTGATAGTTATTTTATCCCCTAACTTCATTTATGTGAAGTAAGTGTCAATTTCAGGTCAAGGTCAGGCCACTGAAAGTCAAAATTTGAAATTAATAAATCTAAATGAAAAAGGCATGTTGCTAGACCAATTTTGTCTCCGAAATACATGCTGGCATTTATGTGTCTGTATCTGGTCAATAAAGGCAAAAAAACGCAATTTCAAAATATAGACGTCATGAGTTACCCATACTTTATATGCCTTCTTAGTCAGTCAAAAATGACGATATCATTTTAAACTTGGTATGGTAGTTGTCCATATGTGGTGCTCTGACATATATTCCGTTTTTTAATATCTTTGAGAAGGAAAAAAAATGTGGGCATTTAAAAAAACTTGGGGGTCAAAAACCCAAATTTTAAAATATACGAGATAGCCATGTTGTAGCCCTTGTCATTTGCTATCTTTGGACGTTTTTGGAAACATAGACTGATGCTTTGTGTTGATCTACATTTGGTAGAGATCTGTAAAAGATAATGGGTTGTAAAATGTTCTTAAAATCCACAATATGTCAAAACGTTATCTTAGCTCATCGAAGGTCAGTGACCTCGGTTGGCCACTGAAAGAGCATGACCCCAGTGGAACATACAACTATGTACAATGGTTGCTTAATTTGCAATCAGCGTCACAAATCTCCTACAAGCTAATCAAAGCCAAGAAGGTCATCTCAGGTCATCGGAGGTCAGTGACCTCGGTTGACTTCTGAAAATTAATGACCTCAGCGGAACCCAAACTTGCGTAAAATAAATATCAAATTTGAAATAAGCGACACAAAATGTTCCAAAGGTCACTGGAAGTCAAAGTGGTCATCCTAGGTCCTCAGAGGTCACGGGTCATGGGGGGAGGGGGTAGAGTTTCGAAATGTTAGGAGTCAAATTGTGCAAAAGTAGGGTACTGAACGTTTCATCGCAATCGGATGATAAATACTCGTAAGTTATTCACGAAAAACCGAGGTGGCTGGCATCCACCCTACCCTGCACTGGCGTGAGTTAAACAAGTTCGAGCTTCTCCAAGAACAGGCACCTTGCTCGTAAAGCCTCTCTTGATAAGCTTCATGATGAGTGTTTTACTTGTCTGGCTTTTACACCGTCTGGCTAGATTGCAAAATAAAACCTGAACCAAGCAAAAATCCCATAATCAAAATTGCCACACTATCACACATTTCGACAGACACCCGACTTGCGCAAGTCTGAGAGACTTGGGAGTGTAACTGACATTGCGGCATCAACGACAAGTCGTCAATGTGGCCAAACAGGTCTCAAAATAGCACGAATCGCCATACCGGTGAACCGGCACCTTTCCTTTCTGGAGAGACGCGGCGGCAAAAATGTTAAATCCACAGAACCCAGTCAGGGGTCATCACGCTATGGGTATTTCACGCAAAATGTTGTGTATGTAGAAAAGGCACGTGAAATGCTGAAATAGGATTGTTAGCATGCTTACGCCCGGATAAAGATATCAGAAGGCACTGCAATAGGTCTGTACAGGGTAACTAGTAAGTCACTAGTAATTCAGGTAACTAGTAATTCACTGGCCTGCTGTGAAAGCTTGGTATGGTTATACACCAGTATAACTGCGAGATATCGAAAGATATCCATTACTCTGTGTCCTCTGAGGATACCGAGACACCCTTAACCCTATTTGTAACAGGGGGGAAGGGGGGGGGGGGGGATTCCGCCCCCTCATGTTTTCGCCGCAGATATCTCCCGGACGACTAAGACCAGACCCATGAAATTTTGGGGCTTTTCCTAGAATTGAATTATGCATATGGGGTCAAAATTTTGCGTTCTTAATCTGAGAAGAGGCGGTTCCAGGGCACGTTTTTGGGAGGGTTCTGCGGCGACATTTGGCGATAATACTGAAATGCGATCTTCACGTTTTCTTCATAACTGCCTCAAGTACGAAGGAGTTACATCAGTTTACGGTGATTGAAACAAGTTAAAATTAGTTGATGTTAATTAAATATCATAAAGCATGCATGGCAGAGGCGGTTTCAGGGGCTTCTAAGGGGGGGGGGGTCCAGGAAGTATTCAATGATTGGCGGGAAGCCAATAGAGCAATGTAAGGGCATTTATAGCTATCAAGATGTAAAGGATAGCTTCTTCTGCCATTATTTGCATAATTTATTACATATAGAGTTGCAGGGGCGTGTGCAGGCACATGAAAGGGAGGGGGGGACTGACATAGTGATGACGATATGCTAGAGATTACGGCGCAATAGACGGTTAGTTTATAATGATATATGCACATATGAGGCCAGGAGAGAAAATTAAGTCGTTTTTTTGCAGAGGTGCGCTCAGGAATGGAAGAAAGGGAGTAATATTATTGCAAGGAAACTAAGATGCATGGGTCTACAATGACATAACATACTGCAGTTTTCGGATGAAGCATGCACCACAAGGTACTCTACGAACGATTATAAGATAATAGGCGAGTCTAGGTAGGGTAAAAGGGGGTAAGCAATGTGAATTGAAGTTTTAGGTGAAATAGTCACTGTTGACAAGCTAGTATAATAATAACGGATACCATACTTTTCAAAAGGTCTTGAGCCTCCCTAGTTTGGATCCTGGATACACCTATGATAAAGTACAACATGCAAAAAGGAATTATCTACGATCAGTAACTTATTTATAGTGCTGGTAGCAACTTGC